>CAJFCO010000172.1:1065293-1084509 GCA_904066015.1 Synergus gifuensis | reverse complement strand
CAGTCTTATATTTGAAAAAAGATTAGCGCTACAGAGCGAAAAAATATTTATCTATAATTTTCGTTGAGTAAAATGGAGAATGAAATTTTGAGCTTAAGACTTGGGTCCAACGCCCTTAAAAGTGTTCAAAAATTTTAGAAATTTCGGAGATTTATATTTGTAAGTGCCTGAATTTTTAAACTAAAATCTTTGCTATAAATTCAGAATTTATTTCAAATTGGAAACAACAAAGAAAAAAGCGTGATATAAAATTTGTGTGGAAATTTAAGGAATTTCGGAAATTGTACTTTAAATTTTTTTTTATGCGAGAAGTGGATTTCTGGGTTGAAAAAACTTTTCCGAATAATCAATCTAAATATTGTTATTTGACAATAGCAATTTTTGTTAAATTTCTTGAATTTTTTTCGATTATTTTAAAATCCTATAACAAAATCCCTAGTAATTCCTTAAAATCACTTGAATTCTTAGAAATCCTCTAATTCTCTGAAATTTTTTGAAATACCTACAACTTCTTTAAAATCGTAAAAAAAAGTCTTTCTAAATTTGCTAAAATCGATTGAAATCTCTTAAAATTCTTTAAATTTTCTAAAATCCTTTAAAAGTCGTCGAATTTTTGAATTTTTTTTAATCTCTTGAAAATTTTTTAAATATCTCTTAAATAACACACTTAACATTCTTTAAAATCATTAAAAATTCCTTGAAATTCCATTAAATACCTTAAAATCCTTCCGTATCTTCGAAATATCTTAAAATTTTTAATTCTTCAAATCGTTTGGAATCTTTCTTAAAATTCCCTAAAAATCACTTAAAGTCTCTTTAATCCTTTAAATCTCTTTAAATCTCTTTAAATCTTGGTCAAATTTGCAAAGCTAATTTATTTTAATCTAATAATTTTCAGCGATGATGTTCCCTCCGCGGTGACTGCTGGAGGTCCCATGGACATAAACACAGCTCTTCAGGAAGTTTTAAAAAACGCTCTGATCCACGATGGAGTCGTTCATGGACTTCACGAAGCTGCTAAGGCTCTCGACAAGTAATAATCCTTTTTCTACCACGAAATTTAATCCATTCCAATATTTTTCCTTGTAAATTCTATCCTGTTCATTAAATTCCTTTTACTTATATTAAAATCGTTTTTAAAACCAGAGACAAGCCCCATAAATTTTTCAAAAACGTTCTTTTTTTTATTAACTGACAATCTTTTTTTAATTTTAGGAGGCAAGCAATGTTGTGCATCTTGGCCGAAAACTGCGACGAGGCAATGTACAAGAAACTGGTGCAAGCTCTTTGCAACGAGCACCAGATTCCCTTGATCAAGGTCGACAACAACAAGAAGTTGGGTGAGTGGGCTGGTCTCTGCAAAATCGACAGCGCAGGAAAAGCAAGGAAAGTCGTCGGCTGCTCTTGCGTTGTGATTAAGGTATAAATTTAAAAATAATACCATTATAATTAAACAATAGATTTATTTTTATAGTATAAAATGATGAAACCCTAGGCTCCCTCTTCTGAGACGAACCCAAAATACAAAAACCTTGCTGAGAGACGCCTTTCTGATTTCATTAAAAAAATGACTTCAGGACTGCTTTTTTAAATAAAATAACTAACATCCCCAACTTTCTTTTTTTTTTTACAGGACTTTGGAGAGGAAACTCCAGCAAAAGACGTTCTCATGGAGTACCTCAAACAAAACACTGCACACTAGGTATGATTAATAAAACTCCAGTGGACGATCTTATGGAGTACCTGTACATTAAGTATCTTTAATAAAATAATCGTCAAAACTTCTAAATTTTTAAATTTTTTTTTCTAATTATATATTGTATTTAACTTTTACTCTTCAAGTTAAATATAGTAAGCCTCATTTCTAATCATTGGTTTCTTTAAATTTCACGATCTCAGTACAAAATTCCTTGTGGTTTTGCCAATCTTTCACTTGGCATTCTCTGGAATTTGAATAAAAATATTTTTTTTTGTAATTCAAAAGCAAAACTATGTAATATTAAAGAATTTTTGGTCACCTTCCACAATACCAAGCCTCTTTGCACTTGGAACACCGTTGTTTAGAAACCTCTTTACAAAGAAAGCATTTTTTTCGATCAACGATTTCCAATTTCTCCATATCGTAGGATTCGCTCAAAATTTGTGCCGTGGCTTTTATCTCCTCGATATTTTTCGTGAATAGAGTTTTCGATTGATGCCTGGCTAGCCTTTTCCACTTTTTGTCGTGCTTTTCTATTATCGAGGTTTTGATCTAAAATCAATTTGGCTTTAATTACATTTTTCTATATTAGACGTTTATTTAATTATCTATTATTTTTTCTCACTTGAGGAATCATTTCTACATATATCGGTCGTTGGGCATTCGAGGCTTGAGAAGTTACATTTAAATAACTCAACCATCTTCTCAAATCTATGAGAGGGGCAATTTGATCAAGCACGTGTTCGTGCATATATTTCTGTAACTATTTTTTATTTTTTTATTTTTTAATAAAATTAAACTTCATGATTGAATTTAAGACTAAATCCTGTATTTATTTATCAAAGAGAAGATACCTTTAATAATTGAGATTGTCTGAATTCAGTAATTTCGTAATAAGGCGAACATCTGGGATTTAAAAGAATTTCTCTCAAACCGAACCAAACTTGGCCCTCGATTCTCGAAATTTTATCTTCCTCCGTCGGTTTCACTTTCTCCCATTTTCCGTCGTAAACCATATTTTGTCCTGTTATAAATTAATTTATTATTTAGTTTTACTTCAAGAACGTCAATTTTAATTTCAGAATTTTTGATACCATCCACTTTTTTCGACCAAGGCTTCAATTCCAAAAGCTGGGATAATAAATAAGGAACGTCGTGAGTGCAAAGCATTCTTGATAATGCACAAAGAGGAAGATTATCTGCAAATTCTGCCAAATATCGCAGAATAGAAATACACTTTATCCCTATATCGAATTCCAATTCTGCCTTCTTTTGTAATAATTCTCCTAAACAGGATCTTTTAAAAAACTGAATTAATTTCGACTTAATAATAATTTTAGAGTCTGTAGATTAAACTTTAAACTTACTTTGGATCTTTAATCAAATCAACTTCATTTTCTCCATACAAGAGAGTTGTTACATTATTTACTGCATAATCTATCAAGTCAAGGACACAATCGTCCATAATTTCAATACTTTCAGAGTGAAATAACACATTTTCGAGTAAAGAAACTGCCAGTTCTTCGTGGTAAAATACACTGAATAAAATAAAAGTATTCGACGGCTCTTCGTTCATTTCAATCAGTAGTGGAAAGACTTTGTGCTTCCAAATTGAAATCTGAATCGCTTCGTAAATTAAAACCGGTATCTAGAATTTTAGATTTATTATTTAATTTCGAAACTAAATATTCAAATTTTCAATAGGAAAAGTTCCTTACTTTTTTCAGAGTAACAAACCATTCTTTTATACTTTCTTCTCGCATAGAATTGATTTCTAAAACACTCTGTTGATTCAAGAGCATTAATTTTTTGTGATGCTCGTACCATCTGGAAATTCAAAAATTCTAAAACTCCTCTAAAAAAAGAAAATTTACTAACATACCCCTTCGTTCCAAAATCTTCCAATTCGTAAGTTTTTAAATGTTCTATATAAGCTTCCGATTCCCAGGAAGAGAGAATATTTTCCGTATTTTCGGCCATTACTGGTCTTCTATAATTTATCGCCATTTGTAAACAAATTTCTTATTCGGTAACTAAGACTTCCGACCATGCGCAATATTTTTTTTTCCGGATTCAGAATTAAAGTAAAATTTCAAAAAATAGAAATTGGATTAAAAATTCTTTTCTTTCACCCAGATTTGTTTTTATTTTTAGGCCATTTTTGTTATATTCTACTTTTCGTGAAAAGTCTCTAGAAAATAAAAGTATAGAAATAAGTTTGTTAAGTAGTCTCGAGTACTTATAATTATTTACAATAAAGAATCTTAAACGCGAGAAGATTCATTGTCGGCAGCCATCAATTCTCGATTTTCGTAGGCCCAAAATCCGTGAAATTCTATCAAAATACTGATCATCGTGTCGCCTTGGCCACTGGAATAATTATAGTCAGAATTATAGTAATTAAATGATTAAGGATTTAAAATTATTTCCTTCCTAATAAACTCTCACCAAGCAAGAAGATCATGTAAAGTAATTTTGCAAGGGTCGGCCGGCTTCACCATATCGAAAATCTCGTCCTTAACGTCTTGAAAACTTACAGGTTCTTGACCATGCGTCGACATCTGCTCTTGAATCGCCTGAACAAAAATCAATTTCGAGTTTCTCACATCAATCTTAATCGGATATTAAATAAAAAAAAAATATTTACTCTGAAAAAGTAGTTGAGGCAGAAAGTATCGAGGTATCCTTTATTATTAATGTCCAAAATCCTAAAAAGATAGTGTAAACTTTGAGGCTCGTGGCGGTTGTCCAAGGCGAGGACGAAATCCAGGTAAGTCTTGTAATCCATTTCTCCTTCGTAAGTAAGGCACTCTTGATAAACTCGATCTAAGAAAACTTTGGTTAAAGTTCCTGTGCCGAATCTGTGAAATAATCTTCAATAAAAAATAAATTCAAATCAAGATCTGTTTTATTAGAAAATGCTTCTTACGCGGATAATTCTGATTTATTAAGCATTCCATTATGGTCCTTATCCAGGTTGAGATACTGGCCATAAACTTTCAAAGCCGAGGGAGCAGAAAACCAATTCGCCTCCTGCAAATCCTTCGGCAGATCTTCGTCCCTCAATTCTAAAAGATCGTCCAGAAAGCTACAAGCCAAAATATCTTGTATTCGAACTCTGCCAGTTCTTACAGGGTCCAAGAAAAAGAAAAACTTTCTTACTGCCGTGCAAACGTAAAAAGAGTGGAAGGATTTTTCCAATCCCTCGAGCTGAGGCAGAGTTGGAATTAATTCCAAGATATAATTTTCCAGATCCTGGAAAATTGTTAAAGAAAATTCTTATCAGTAAATATTTTAGAAATATTTTAAATACTTATATAAATAATTTTCAGAAATCTTACAGATTCTCTGAGGTATCCTTGGCCAGTAACGTCGTATAAAGAAAGTCCGATTCTTGTTTGATGGAGCCAAACTTTTCTCATTACGTAATTAAAAAAGGCCATGATACTGATTCTTCCATGTGGATCTCCCTGTTGTAATTTGGCAAAAACAACGGCTGTAAAGTACATATGGCATTTTGGTCCTGCTATTTTTTCCACCTTCTTAAAATCCTCGTAATTAATTAACTGCTCTTTTCTTGATATGGGAGGACTATGATGTTTGTCTAATAAAACCCAAAGGCCTTTTAATTCGTTGTTATCGAGTAACTGGCGAGATCTTCGTTGTAAAAATAGAGCACGGGTCTCTTCCCGCAATTTTTGAGACAGGATTTCACCTTCTCTAGGCAGCTGAAATAATAAGATATTTGAAAATTGATTTTTTACTATTAAAAGATATTTTACGTAAATATTTGAACGAACCTTGAAGTAAAATTTCGGAATAACTTTGAAGGTCTCATTTTTATTTTCCGCTCTCGTTCCTTTCCATTTTTCGAAGACTTTTTGGAAGTGATCTTCCTCCTTTTTGACGTTTTCTTCTGGTGTTGCTAAAAATTTCAAGAAGTTTTTAATTTAAAAAAATTTTTTATATGAATTCCATAAATTTTAAAGCGGCCGAAAATAGCTTACAAATTGAAAAGAAGGCGCTTTAAAAACGTAAAATTTTGAATTTTTGGGATTAAAAATTCTACACTAGTTTAAAATTCGAAATTTGGAGAACTTTCGAATTTCAAATATACGAATTTAACAATTTTAGGTTAGAATAACAGAAATCGGTGAAAATTTATTCTAAATTTTAAAAGTAAACTCTAATAATAAATATCAGAAGGTTCTTGATATTTTAAACATAAAGATTGATTGAAACTGTATTGAAAATAATTAAAATTCCATTTTAATCAAAAACTACCGAAATTCTTTCTTAGCTTCGAATTAAAGAAAGTAAGTATAAATAATAATTCAAATCTCGTGAAAAGGATTATAAGAAAAAGTTTCCTTTGTTTGAAAAATTAAAACAATACAAAAAAACTTACATTCGTTGACAACAGAACATTTTTTTAATAAATTTGTCAAGTCCATTCGAAATTGTTCGAAATTTGCAAGTGTCAAAAAAAGTGAGTGTTTACAAAACACATGCATACATACACACACACATACAAATACGCAAGTATCCATGATGCATTGCTGCCAACGGCACTTTTAAGCGGGAAATTTCGAAACATTGGATACGAAAAAAGGAAATCTAGTATTCAATTTTCAAATAGTTTTATTAGATATCCATATAATATATTCACATTACATAAATTAATCGAACTTATTTAATTAAAATCGGTATTTTAATACCAAAATTCATAAGAAAAAGAGATTACTAATTTCTTAATTTTAATTTGGAAATTTGGAGTTTATTGGTCACGTGACACTTGTCGCTATTCCTACATGTGAATCTACCTTAAATGATATGTAAACAAGTTCAGGGTTGCCAATTGCCATTATAGTGATTTTGACACAAATCTGGTAATTTTTAGAAAGTGTACACTCGAATCTCCCAATATCAACCGCATTCCTCTCTCATTATCAACTTGCAGTTACCTCAAATATCACTGGATACAGTGCCATTTGAGAAAAGGAATTTCGTTGATATTGAGAGAATCGAGTGTATGTATTGTGATGACCAGGGTTGGGTAAGTAAAATACCTTAGGTAAATTACATGGTTTTTTACAGAAATTTACTAGATATTTTACGCCGAAAATACCAAATTCATATGGAGTGGGGGATTTTCTACGTAAAATACGTAATTTACTTAAGTAGAAAATCATGTATAATACGTAAAAAAAACTTCAAGTGACGCGTCACTTCACAACCCTGGTTATAACACAATTTAGTGATTTCGAGCAATATTTAGTGATAAACGTGGTGTTGGCAAGCAGAAGTATGAAAAGTCCTAAATTTAGTCGACTAGTTGATTACCACTGCTTTTGTTTAATTGATTTAATTTTGTTTAATTGATTTTTTTAAATTGATTACTACTGCTTTTGTTTTTTAAGTATGATAAATTCAAGTTTCGCGCCTTTTAGAAGATAAAGTATAGTGAAAAGTTAGTGACTTTTTAATTTTCTAATTTTAGTTATTTTTAGTGATCAAGGGCCCGTGATTTTCTGCTGGAAATGGTTGGCAACCCTACTGGAGTTTGACATTTCTCTTCTCGGAGAAAACGTCAAAACACTCGAAAATGGCGGATCAAAGTGACAGAAATCAATTACCGCCCGGTTGGGAATGCAGATACGATTCTAGAAGTGGCCGTCCGTACGTAAAATTAAACCTTAATTTATTTAAAACGAAAAAAAAAACAGAGATTAAAATCCACTTCCAAGGTTTCTTCCAATCCTTTTGGAAAGTTACGCAACCAAAATATGCCTTCCACTCCCTTTTTCTCTCTATTTTTCCCTTGATTTTATGTATTTTCAACCTTTCTGATACATTTCGTACGATTTCTTTGATAATAATAGTGAAATTTGATTATTTTTTTTTAAATTAGATTATGTTGCGTCTGTAAAGAGGGAAGTTTTAATTGATTAATTTTTATTTTATTTCAGCTATTTTATAAACCATTTTACGAGAACGACATCATGGGAGGATCCCAGGGTGAGATATTGGCAATATGCTCAATACGTTCAATCCCAGAATTCTATAGTTCCAAGTTCCGGCTCCACGATGAGCACTCAAGAAAGTATTCCGCTCCAGGTTTGTTAATTTTAATATATTTATCATTTTTCTCCTAAAGAGTCCGTTTCGAAGTAATACATTTTTAAGGCACTTCCGAACACGACGATTTTTGTATTTGCTCGTATTTTGCACTATTTTTTAATCCAGAAAGTTTTCAGATTTTAAGTGTAACTTTTCAGGGTGGCTAAATGTCAGGGAAGTCAGGGAAATGCGAGTAGTTGTCAGGGAAAATAGAAATTGAAATTTATGTTAACTATGTTATTCTTTTTGAATTGAATATATAGATTTTATAGTTTATTTAACAGATTTTAGAAACTTTCCAAGGATTTCAAAGGATTATAAAGAATTTCCAGTCATTCTTTGACATTCTTTGGGTTTCTAATGATTTCAAGAGATTTTCAATAATTTAAAAAGATTTTAAGAGGTTTCTAGGAATTTAAAGGGATTAGAAGAGATTTGTATAATATTTAAAAGATTTAGTGGGATTTTAAAGGACTTCATGAAGTTTTAAGAGATTTTTAAGAAAGTTTAGGGAATTCAAAGAATTTTAAGGAATTTTAAAGTTCCTTGTGAAAATTTAAACGATTTTAAAAAGCTTGTAAGAATTTAAAGAAATTTTGATTTTTTTAAAAGTAATTTTAAGAGGTTTTAATCTTCTTCATGGAATTTTAAAAGACTTTATGAGATTTTGATGATTTTTAAAAGATTTTGTGGAATTTTACAAAAGTTTAAGAGATTTTTACGTATTTTATAAGATTTAAAAGTTTTTCATGGAATTATGAAGGATTTTAAGAAACTTGGACGAGTTTTAAGAAATTTCAAGGGATTATAAATATTCTCGTGGAATTATAAAGGATTTTAAGAAACGTGGAAGAATTTTAAGAAATTTTGTATGATTTTTATGATTTATAAAAGATTTTATAGAGTTTTATGGAATTTCAAGAGTTTTTCAAGAATGTAAAAATTTTTTAAATGATTTTAAGGAATTTAAATATTCCTCGTGGAATTAAACAAAATTTCAAAAATTATTTTTAATTTTTAAAGGATTTTGTGAGGTGTTTGTTTCCAAGAATTTTTATTTAAAGATTTTAATGAATTTTAGGGAATTTCATAGTTCCTTATTGAATTGTTAAGGATTTCACAAGATTTTTATGAGATTTTAAGAAATTTTATGAGATTTCAAATATTATAGTGGAATTTAAAGATGTTGCTAAAAATTTCAAAAGGTTTCAGCGAATTTGAAGAGATTTCAATAAGTTTCCAGAAATAAGATGGAAATAAGAGATTTTTAAGACTTTTAAAAGATTTTGAAGTTTTTCGTGGAGTTTGAAGACGTTTCTAGGAATTTCAAGAAATTTCAAAGAACTTTAAGAGATTTCCAAGGTTGTCGTAAATTTGAGATATTCTTACAAATTTTAAGTGATTTGAAGTGATTTTAAATTTCAAGACTTGAAGTGATATTTAAGAAATTTTTGAAAAATTTCAATATCACTATTATTGAAAATTTCTTGGTATTTTTAATACCTTTCTGTCAAGGAAATTTGTGTGAAAGTGAGGGAAAAGTAAGGGAAATGTCAGGAAAATTAAAAAATTGAATCTTGTGGCTACCCTGGACTCGTTATTAAACTTATTCTTGAATTATTAATTCCCCTATTTTAAAACTTACTAATTTAAAGACGTTGAGCACAAGATCCGACTTCGAAATTCAATCTCCAGGCATATTTCGATTTGAAAAATGAGTACGACTACAGAGTGGAAAAATATCTAAAAAAAAAAAATATCTAATTATGATATCTTTTAAGTAAAATGAGGAGATCGAATTTTTGAAAAAATTTATTTTGATAAGCATAAACTCTTAGATAGTCTTTTAAATAATGCTGCGTATTTCCACGCTGCATCTGGAATTGTTCTACGAACAAAAGACCGGAGGAAATGGCGGACATATAATTTATACAGGAGCACACAGGGCTCCACAAGTATATCCAACCCCATCGCCTTATCACAATCCGCAACCTGCGTTCTTGCCTCCGAGTTTGCAGGTACGTTGGATTGGATAAACCCCAAAAAAAATCCTCCAATTTCCCTGGAAAAAAGGTAGAAATCACCCAAAAATAGAATAAGATCAAGAAAACTAGAAATTAAATAGTAAAAGCATCTCTTTCTTATTAAATTTAGAAATCTAATTAGAATTTTTTAATTATAGGACCTGAAGACTCCGATTTCGACCCGATCGATTAGTGCGATGACCAATCGCCTTGGAGATATGACAATTGGATCACCAACTCCGCTCGGAAACATGGAAACTAGTTTTACCCAAAACCATTCTGACGCAGAGATCCAGGTGTCGAAAATTAGCGCAGTTTTTCCGACAGTTTCTGACACTCACATTCGGCTTTTGCTGAAAAAGTAAGAATTCTATATTACGGAAGTGAGGATCAAAATTATTGGGATAGATATCAGCTTTGAGATTTTTTATCTGAGAAAATGGGGTGAAAGATTGGAGATAAAGTTGAAAATCTCAAGGTTGGTAAATATTATAAATCGGGATTGTTTAATACTTCTCTTGTTTTAAGAGCTTAACTGCTTTTCCTCTACTAACTCAAAGCACTTTACAAAAATAGCGAATTCTATCATGAAATTGTAGAAATGTCTTCTAATTGCACGCACGGAGCGGCTGAATTTATTTTACTTTAAGGGAGTTTTCAGAATTGTAAAAGATTTACAGGGTAGCCGCAGATCAGGGAAAATCTGGAGATTATGGGAAAAATGATTTTAAGGGTGTTGGAGCCAAGTTCTAATCTAAAAATTCGATTTCTTCATTTTACTCAACAAATATTAAATTTGAAATTTTTTCCCTCTGTAGAATTAATCAGTTTTTAAGTAGAATTATGCGTACAGAGCGAGGAAATATCTAATTCAAATATTTTCTTTTAAAATATTCAATTTTGAAGTTAGATTTTGAAATTTTTGTTTTATGCAAAGAGTATCGAAACTAAATATTTTTTCGCTCTGTACGCAGTCTTATATTTGAAAAAAGATTAGCGCTACTGAGAGAAAAAATATTTATCTATAATTTTCGTTGAGTAAAATGGAGAATGGAATTTTGAGCTTAAAATTTGGGCCCAACTCTCTTAATGATCCTAAAAAAATCAAAGATTTTTAAAAATGAAGTTTTGTGGTCACTCTGAATTTAAATCGATTTCAAAAGCAGGGTTCAGCCGCATCCTCTGCACTTAGTAAAAAAATGTAAATTAAAAGCTATTGATTGAGGCGTTATTAACGATATAAAAATTGATTAGTAAGACGGGCTTTCCAGAGAATAAAAATGCTAAGTTTCGAGCCAATGTCTTTCAGATACCATAACAGAGCGGCTTTGGTTATGAGCGCTCTCCAAGTCGAGAAGAATCCGCTCTGTGCACCAGGACCTTGCACCCCGGTGGGAGTGAATTCAAACTACGCGATTGCGAGATGGCGCGTACCACGTAACGCCATTCACAATCTGACATTGAAAGGAGCTCGGCCGCCCCCTCACTCCCCAAAAATGAAACTTAGGTTTATCTATAATCAAGTCAAAACATGGATGCTAGATGTATATTTCGTAAATTGTTGTATTCAGGGTTGCTATAAGACCTGGAAGACTTGGAAAAGTCATGGAATTTTGAAAAAATTACTCAAATTTTTTTATTCAAGTGATTTTAAGAAATTTTATAGAGTTTAAAGGATTTTAGGAGATTTTAAGTAATTTTAGAGAATTTCAAGATGTTTTAAGGGATTATATTTTATTTTAAGGAATTTAAAATGTTTTAAAAAAAATTCAAGGATTGTTAAGAGACGTTATTTAATTTTAAAGATTTACATAAGAGTTCAAAAAAATTTTCCAGAGATTTTTAAGAATTTCAATAGATTCTAGAGAATTTTAAAGTTTTATTCACGGATTTTAAAGGATTTTAAAGAATGCTCAAAAAAATTATAATTATAGAATTCTTTTTTAAATTTATAAACGTATTTATAAAAATATCGTATTAAAATAGTCATTTATAATATCAATATTATTGACAATTGTTTAGAATTATAATTTAGAATTGATTGATGAAAAGTAAATACTGTTGCACCGGAATATTATAAAATTATACTTATTTAAAAATTAAACCTGGATTTTTTTCAAAATTAGATCTGGAAAACTTGAAAAAGTCATGGAAAGAAATCAGATTTCTGTAGCAACTCTGTGTATCATAGTTTTTCGAAATACGTCGGACGATTTACACAAATATTTTTATCTTTTTTTTTTTATTATTGAATTTTTAGTCCGACGTGTTTCCGAACACGTTAGAACAAAAGTAGCAGTAGCATGCAACCGAAGTTTCTAATACATCTTTCAAAATCCGTAAAACGCATCCGACAGAAACGCCAAAAAAAAAATAGAATAAAACGCACTACTTGAACTCTTTCTGCGATTTATCTCGTTTGTCTTATTTATCTTTTAGTAATTTAGTATCTATTTTAGTCAGGCTTCTTTTGGCTTACGATCAATGAAACCTTGGTTTTCAAATTCATTTGAAATTTTATTACGTATTCAGATTTATTTTCCATGCTCTGTATTAGATTCTTCCTACTCGTTATACTTTATTTTCGTTTTGATTTTTTTTCAGTTCCCCGGTTTTCATCACCTTTAATCATTGGGTTACACAATTTACTTGTGACCTAGGTCAGTTTCTTTTCTCGCTTTTTTTGTTTATATTCACCCGCACATTTTTTTTCTAAACTTCTTGTTTCTCTCTTTTTTTTATGGAAATTTCTTTATCCCTGGGAATTTTTATCGCTAATCGCTAATATTATTTTAATCTTTTATTATTAAATAATAATTATTTTTTATTTATTTATTTTTTTTATTTTAATTTTTTATTATTATATGAAATTCATTCAGAAAATTCAGCATGATTTGTCAAAACTTCTTCGCATGCGCATTTTACTTTTTGCTTTCTAATTCTGCAGTTGGCAAAATTGAAGTTTCAAATTATTTTGATTATTTTGATCTACAATTTTGAAAACTGCATTTTTGAGACTGTCTGCAAGCATTTTCCCTACTTACACGCTCTTTTCGTAAAACTAAATATGTAATTAAAAATACTCTTTCTCTATATCTGTCTTGAAATAAAAAATGTAATTTAAAGGTGTTGGATCCATATCTTACTCTCAAAATTCGATTTCCACATTTTACTTGATAAATATTGATATTAGATATTTTTCGCTCTGTATAACTACTCATTTTTTATGTAGAATAATGAGTACAGAGCGAAAAAATATTTAATTTTAATAATTGTTGAGTAAAATGGGAAATTTAATTTTCAGATCGGAATTTAGACCAAATACCTTTAATCAATAGATATTAGAAAATTAGATATTGAATGAAATATTGACTGTCGAATGCTATAGTTTTAATTTTCAAATTAAAAACGACTTTTCTATCGTAAATTATAAAATCTAGACGTAGAAGCAGATATTGAATTATTATATAGAACATAAAAGCGAAAGGAAGGATTTTTATATTTTTTTCTCTGTACAGGTACCTGAAAAATGTTTTTCCAAAAGTGGACGAGACAATTTTGCTCGATTTGCTCGAACAGAGTGATAATAATGTCCAAAAGGCTTCGGAAAAACTTATCGAGCTTGGATATGAGAAAAGGAACCCTACCTGTCCAAACAAAAATAGATCGAAGCAGAAAGAGGAAGAAAAGGTGAGATAAAGGAAAGAATTTGGAAATCTGAATTTAATCGAGTATTGAAAGTTATTAAAAAGTACTTTTCTTTTCTAGGAAGAAATAATACGAACGGCGCCTACACCTCCGCCTCGGATGAGGAGTTTTGAAGAAAAAAATAAGAGTATGTTATATTTGATATATTATAATATATTATATATATATATATATATATATATATATATATATATTAAATTATAAATATTATTATAATATTTTAATTTACAGTGAAGGATCGTCTGATGGAGAAATTCAATTCCGTACCAGAAAGGGTGATATTACTAGCGATGGACAGTGTAGATTATGACGAGGAACGAGCCTCACATATTCTAGAAATTATGGTCGCTGAAGAAGCTATTCGACCCCTGAATACTTCCAGTAGCCAGAGGTGCTTAAAAATATCATTGTATTAAAAGTTTTGGATCCAAATTCTGACCTCAAAATTAAATTTACCATTTTACTCAATAATTATTAGAGTTAAATATTTTTTCGCTCTGTACGCATAATTGTATTTAAAAAGTGAGTAGTTGTACAGAGCGAAAAAATATCGATTTACAATATTTATCAAGTAAAATGAAGAAATGGAATTTTGACATTAGAACTTAAATCTAATTCTTTTTATTTATTTATAGTAGCCGAAGTGACGACAGAAAAGACAGTCCGCCCATTACAGAGGCGATAAAGCTCACCGCCTCTCCTTTGAAGAAAATTCTGAAGGAAAATGAAAACGACAAATGCAAAAGATCCAAAAACAAGATCGAGATTCCAAAGTAAATTCTATTTGAATTCTGTTTCTATTTCTCAAATTTCTAGTTCTTAAATTAGATTTTAATTACTTTTCTCCACTGTACTAAATCTTTTTATTTTGAGATCTAAGCAAATTTAATTTCAGAATTTCTCGAGGAACAAGCACTACAGAAGATAACGAGTATAAATCGCCTTATCGAACAAAAACAACCGGACCGAACACGGATTTACCACGCGGTGCTGACAATGAACTCCTTTTGTAAGTATCTTAATTTGTAATCTCTCAAGAACTTATAGATTTTCTCGAATATTCAAGTTTTAATCTCAAAATCCAATTTCTTCGTTTTACGCAAAAAAGAGATAAATTATAAATTTTTTCGCTCTGTACACATAATTATATTTAGAAAATGAGTATCACTGCAGAGCGAAAAAATATCTATTTACAATATTTGTTAAGTAGAATGAAGAGTTCGAATTTCGAGATTAGAATCTTGTACATTTTTTGTCAAAATTTTTTAAAATCAAATAATCAATAATGAATTATTTTTCCAGAGCTGATTATGCTCCATGGTCCGGACCCGATCCAAGTCTATTATCAAAAGAGTCGTACTCAAAATCATTAGCTATAGGTCGCAATTCGTCCCTAGTTTCCGGAAATCGGAGCCTCGCCAAAGGCCCAAATATAGAATTACGTAAAGGTCCCATTCGGGGATTAGCTCAAGGCTCCATTTATTCTCAAAGGAATGTCGCCAACACTGAGACTCGTGGCAAATGAAATTCATGCAATTGTTTTCTCTGATTAATGTTTATTTGCTCAGTTGGTTCTCGTAAATTGCAATAATTTCAAATAATTTAAAATAATTTTCCTTTCGTTGAAACTGAATTATTTCATATCATTGTTAAAGTTCTCATTCTCGTTGGAAATATCATTGATTAAATTATAATAATCTCGTTTCTTTGTTAAACTCCCTTGTTAGAATTTTTGTTTTTATATCTTATTTATCTTCTTAATGATATTAATTATCAATTTCTCTATCTTTGCTGTTGAATTTTTCTCAGTTTTGTTATAATATTCATAAAGTATTAATAATTTCGATCAGTATTGAATTGTTGACTATAATTTAAAATTGAAAAGAGAAAGACAACAAATCAAATTCAAAAGTTCCTCGAATCCTCAGAATTTGATTTGTTCTATCGCTGCTTAATTAATTAATTAATTTTAATGTTAGGATACGAACTAAAGTGCTAGTCAATCGCCACTTAAAACCGTGACAAACTAATCCGTCTGCGACATATCCCGAGTGTGACGTAGATTAATTAATAATTACTTAATTGGTTTAATTAATTAAATTGTAATAATTTGTCTAGTTTCGTGAACGAATCTCGCAACATTCCAAGTTGAATTTAAGATTTTGGTTGTGATAGATCCTTATCTTCTGAATCCCTCTTTTTAATGGGAAATTTCCCGAATTAAATTTTCAATCTCTCAAACACCATTTTAAATCCTCCTATTTTCAATTAGAAATTTAATAATCTCGGGGGGGGAAATAAATAGAATGAAGGCTCGGCAATCTTAAGCCTGAGTCGTGTAAATTAAATTTTTAACTGATTAATAAGTGTTACACAATCCGAGAGAGTCAAGCCTGTAAAATTTCCAAAAAGGAAGAATGCAAAAGGGAAGGAGGAATAATCAACCTGTCGGTATAAAGTGCCACTTAATAAACAGAAAATTGTAACTTTAAACAACTCTCGTGAATATTAATTATTATTCATTAATTAACATTGTAAGTAATATTCACGAGAGTCGACCATCAGTGTTTTGGAAAAATGCGTTACGATTTTTGAAAGGATTAAATACGAAGAATCTCAATTTATATTTAAGGGAGTTGGATCAAAGTTCTAAACTCAAAATTCGATTTCTTCATTTTACTGAAGAATTATTGAAATTAAACATTTTTTCGCTCTGTAGTGGCACTTAGTTTTTAAATAGAATTGTAGGTACAGAGCGAAAAAAGGAATAATTTTTATACTTGTTGAGTAAAATGGAGAGATAGAATTTTGAAGTTAAACTCAAGACCCTTAATTTTTTTAATAAGTAACGCACCGAACACTCTTGGCCGTAATAAAAAGGTTTTTAATAGCGACTCTAAAAACGCAAGAGTAGAACTATTAATCTTAATTACTTATGTGCCATAGATCTATGTACAGATGTATTTTCATAGCTTCATCAAAAATAATCCTGCCTTTAAGAAACCTACTATGTGAATACAGAATTAATGAAAAATAAAATAAAATAAATAAACAGATAGGCTGTGGCTGAGAAGTTCGTTGAGAGCTATTTTTATAGCTTTTTAACTCGAAGAAAACTAGGGAGGATGAGATAATATATTTTCACTATATTTTAAGTATGCTACAATAGGAAAATAAAATTCGTGGCCTTTTTTTCTCTTTGAACGAGACCACGATTTTACAGGAAACGTATCAGTGTCAAATCTAAAAAATAAAACCTGGAATCAAAAAATTAGGAAAAGAAAATTCAATTACGAAAGAAAATGAAAAACTTTTATTTAATTTGATTCGTTCGCGTTTCCAGGTGCGATTAGCTATCTCTGAATTTATCTGTCCTGTAACTTTAGAAAATAGATTTTAAGAAATTCGTCCTTAAATGTTAGTCTCGTAATTATTAATTTTTCTTGCAATTTTTGTGAATCCGTGAAGCTGTTATTATATTATTTTTTTAGAAATAAGGATTTTAAATCTTAAGCTTGAGTTTGTTAATCAGATTCGTAATGCCAAAGAAAGTTTTTCTTTAAGGGTGTTGGGCTCAAGTTTTAATCTCAATTCTACTCAACAAATATTAAAAATAGTTATTTTTCGCTCTTTACACATACTTCTATTTAAAAAAACAATTACCGCTACAGAGTAAAGAATTATATAGTTATAATACTTGTTAAGTAAAATGAAGAGTTCGAATTTTGAGATTAACACCCTTAAATTAAAGGAATTCGAAAAGTATTATAGAATTTTGTAATCATTTTGTTTTGAGGAATGTAATCTCGCTCATTTTTAATTACAAACTGTACTTGAAATCCCTAGAAATCAACTATTTTTAACACTAGCATATTTTGCCGCTATTGACAAGAAAATAAAAGTATATTTAGATATCAGCTCTAATAACTATCTCTGATTCGCCACAATTTAGGCAGCTGTAACCAAGAGATAACATTCCTAGAAATATTCCTAGAAGTAATATCCAAAGCAAAAAAAAAACATATTATATCTATTATTGTACCTATATACATATCTGTGAAATAAACTCCTGAACCAGGTATTCATTTATTTTACTTAACATATTTATTGTAACACAACGAGAGAAAAGCATATATTACATCCTCTAAAACATCGATTGGTCGATCTTACCATCTAAATCTCGTAATACTATAAGATTCCATTTTCTTTTTCCTGAATCCAAATAAATTTACATTCTACTCAAATAAATCTCTTGTGAAAACTTTATGCTGCAATTAGTTGTTACAATTTATTATTTGGTAGCATATTGAGTAAATGTGAGATTCTTTAACTGTAATATTAAATGTAAAAGTAAGCAGTAGTAAATTCAAAAATTTGTAAATTAATAAATGTGTAAACCTAAACTTCGTCTTCATTGAGTAACATGTTGGGAATTCCGTCGCTGATTGGGAATTTTCTCCCCGACTCCGGACACAAAAGGACTCCGTTTATGACCTCGACTTCCATCAAGACGTGGTGAACTTTTTTCAGAAAGTCTTCATTCGTCTCGAAGTCTTCTACTAAAGTTTTCGGCAATTCTCCGGCCTGTCCTATCTGTAATTCCAGAATTAAAAGTTGAAATATAACTGTAAATTTTCGTCGAAAGTGCAATTTTAAATATTTGTGTACAATTATACTTTTTTAGATTATCTTACACTTTCTGCTGCTTTCCAGAGAGCAACCCAGTCCAATTTCGGAATTATCCTCACGATAAATTCCGAATTGAAATCCACTTCGCAGACTTTAATATCCTTCGCCTGAAAGAGAAAAAGAAGTTTTCATTTCAAATTAAATTCAGAGAATAATATTAATAATAAGAGAATATTAATAACAGTTAATAATGTTAATATTATATATTGATTAATACTATAATAATATTAACAATATTAATATTAATAATAAAGAGAATAATATTTATAAATAAATAAATTTGTGAACGTAAAATACGATAATTATTCAATAGAAATTGTGCATAAGAATGAAAGAAGAGTAAAATTATGATAAAAGAAACGAAAGACAACAATTTTACAACAAAATCTAGCTTGAAAATAAAAAAAACGTTGCTAAAAATCAATGAGAGGTTAAATAAAAATAGAAAATATAAATAATAGATTCTTACCTCAATTCCGAGAGGATAACCAACAGAAACGCCTTTAAGGCATTTTGAAGTCAACATATTATGTGTTAACAGCTTCATTTTTCTCTAAAAAGTCAAAATTCACGGCAAAAACGATAAATTATTGAAACTTCAAACACCACGTTGATTTTGTTTTTCACTTGACAGAAAAAAATTGTCGATTTTTCTGTATTTAAAAGTGCTCGATCTTTAAAGAATTTTACTTTTTTAGCTGAATATATTGGTAATAAAGTATATCCTTACTAATTATGCAATTAAAATAGCTCTTAAATAGTTTTATTCTATTTAATTGGAAAATTTTGTTGACTGATCGAAGACAATAAACGTGATTGACTAATACCTGCGCGCGCAGCGCGTTAGCTTCCCGCTAGTGAAATTCTGCCATTGGCTGCAATTTGGCACGCGATTCAAAATAGAATTAGATTTTGAATCGCGCGCCAAATTTTGGCCAAAGTATTTATAGAAGTCTTTGCATTTGTATTTGTATTT
>CAJFCO010000172.1:1006054-1065283 GCA_904066015.1 Synergus gifuensis | reverse complement strand
GTATATATTAGATATTTGTATGTATATATATATATATATATATATATATATATATATATATATATATATATATATATATATATATATATATATATATTTGTAGAAGTATTTGTATTTGTAGAAGTATTTGGCCAAAGTATTTATAGAAACGTTTATCCACTAGTTAAAATCCATTTCATTCGTTTATTTTCAAGTACGGTGCCCGAAAAAATGTAAGCCGATAAGGTAGGAATCACATAGAGTTCGAAAATTCTCGGTAATTTAAAATTGGGTAAGGTAACAAAGAACGTACCGTAACCAGAGATAACTCATCTCTGCCGTAACTTACATAATTTACGAGAATTTATGGGAATTAACATTAACATTTTAACCAAACAGAATGGTATATCGCTCTCAAATTTTGGAATATAGGAAATAAGACAGTAAACTGCGTTATGAAATTTATTTTGAGTAGTAATTTTGAAAAAAATCAGGTCCTTACCTTACCGACCTGTTTTTACCGATCCCTACATTACCGACATTTTTTCTCTGCAACGCTACGTCTACATTTATTGAGATATCAAATTGAAAATTTCTAAAATTAAAGAAAATATGCTAAGGTATAAAAATCTGGTCATAAATTTTTCTAAAAATAAAAAAAAATTTCGAAAAAAATTTTTTTTATATAAATGTCAATACTTAGGACCTGATAAACGTGCCTTAATGCTTTAGCTTCAATTTTAGAAATTTTCAATTTGATATCTCAATAAATGTAGTCGTAGCGTTGCAGATAAAAAATGTCGGTAAGGTAGGGATCGGGTAAGTCTTACACGGCCTTAAGAGCATGTGTTACTTACCATATAAGCAAATTTAGATAACCCGGGTTTTTTTTCTACAATTTTTACATTTTCAAAAAAATTATAGTCAACATCCGTCAAGAACGTGAACACAGGCGAATGTTGACTAAAATTTTTTTGAAAATGTAAAAATTGTAGAAAAACTCGGGTTATTTAAACTTGCTCATATAGTAAGTAACACATGCTCTTAAAGTAAGTGAAAAATTGTGATAATTGATATAAATGATACGTTTTAAAAAAATGATAAAAGTAAAAAAAAATAAATTCTCATAAATTCTACAAAATTTGCAAGGTAATTTATTTTAACGTCCGTGGTCGGAAAAACTAAGGTGATAACCGTCTTGTGTTTAAGGCCATGTAAGACTTACCCGATCCCTACCTTACCGACATTTTTTCTCTGCAACGCTACGACTACATTTATTGAGATATAAAATTGAAAATTTCTAAAATGAAAGAAAATACGCTAAGGTATGTTTACCTAGTCTTAAATTTTCGTAAAAATGAAAAAAATTAAAAAAAAATTTTTTTTTATAAATGTCAATATTTAGGACCAGATAAACGTACCTTAATACTTTAGCTTCAATTTTAGAAATTTTCAATTTGATATCTCAATAAATGTAGACGTTGCGTTACAGAGAAAAAAATGTCGGTAAGGTAGGGATCGGGTAAGTCTTACATGGCCTCAAGCATGAGAAAAGCGTGACTTCACATTCGGATCTCTAAAAATTCTTATAAATACTTTTTTTTTGAGAATTCTAGAAAGATCAACTTATTTCCGAAAATAAAATTCAAATTTCCCGCTCTCTGAATCCGTGCCGCTCTAGCGGTGAGAACCGGAATCAAAAAGTGTGGTAAGGTC
This sequence comes from Synergus gifuensis, assembly GCA_904066015.1. Classification (NCBI taxonomy): domain Eukaryota; kingdom Metazoa; phylum Arthropoda; class Insecta; order Hymenoptera; family Cynipidae; genus Synergus; species Synergus gifuensis. Next base: position 1,063,588 of record CAJFCO010000172.1, on the reverse strand, counting down.
AGGTAAGGTTGTCTTGTGACAAACGTCAGATCGTCAGATGACAATTGACAATTATGAAAGCTGCGAAGGTTAATTCATAAAACTTAAGATTATTTTTTTCAAAAGACTCTTTAAAAATGGAAAAAGCTCTTTACCTCGCGAGTGAATCTCGACCTTAATTAAAATTGAATTCGCGAGTGCAAAAATGAATCGCAAATGAAACGCCGGAAACATTTTAACGCCTTCGGAGTGGAAGATTTTTCATCTGTCAATGGCCACATCATCTAGCCTTGATAAAAATATTTAATCAGCCTTATCAAGCTCGTATTTATCTTCCTTTAAAAACAACCTGCTCCGCATGTCAAGCATCTGAAACGCCAATTTTTTTACCATCTGGTTAAAAAAAATCATCAAAATTTCTGCGAGAAATCTAACCTCGAATATTCTGTCCCAATTTAAATTAAATCGTTAATTATTATATCATTTTCTTCTGCTTCTTATCTACTCCGACATTAAGAAATAAGACCAAGAATTACCCAAGTCATAAAATAAAAAAGTATCCCCCATAAAGTTTCTTAAAAAGTGATAAATTGTGATTAATAATCAAAAGGTGATAAAGAATTTTTTATTTTTCGTAGCATATGCTTTCTTTTCTGGGATTTTTGGGCAGAAATTGTCGGATTTTTTTTCACTCGGAAGTGCTGGGAACAAGTTTCGAAACTTTGGAAATGCGAAAGTGCCAATATAGTTACTGATAAAAAAAAATGCCACGTACGTTTTGTGATAAGGAAATTTATTGTCTTCGATGATAAACGTTGCATATTCAGTGTTTCGAGGATGTGCTTTTTTGAGTGTTTAAGTTCTTGACAAAAAGGGAGAGAAATTTGATGAAAATGACGGGATTGGTGATCTTCTGTGGAGCTTTTCTCCTTCTCGGTTGCAACTTCCGGTTCACGGAAGCTGAAGATGAGAAACTTGAGTTTATGAGTAAAGAAGAGCGAGAGGCTTTAAAGTGAGCAAAGAGATTTAAATCCACTCTTTATTGATTAAAACTTCAACTGAATTCGGTTCTTTCATTAATTAATTTTTTTATTTACAGAGAAGAAGCACGTGATATGTTCTATCATGCTTACAATGCCTACATGGTAAGAATTTTGGATAAAGTTCCGGAAACCGGTTACTTCATATTTTTTTCAAACGTCATTTATTATTTTGTTTTTATTTATAAAGTTTTCTTATTTAATGGCTTGCAATTTGAGATAAGATTGTCGTGGCAATATTACCATAAACAATTAATAAAATATGTGAGCAAGAAAAAAAAACGATAAAGATAAGAGAAAGAATTCGTTTTCTTTTTTTCTTTTTTTTTTTGTAAACAGACCAGGAATATTTTGGTTTTATTTTAAAAATAGAGGAGCGAATTAAATGAATTTTATTATTTTATTAAGAGAAATTAATATTTCAGGATAACGCCTACCCAGCAGATGAACTGATGCCATTGAGTTGTAAAGGAAGGTACAGAGGATCTGAACCAAATAGAGGAGATATCGATTCTACTCTTGGAAAGTAAGGAAAATTGAATAAACTAATTTAAATTTAAATTCCTCCATTAAGGGCGTTGGAGCCAAGTTCTAATCTAAAAATTCGATTTCTTCATTTTACTCAACAAGTATTAAATTTAGAATTTTTTTCCTGTGAAGGATTAATCAATTTTTAACTAGAATTATGTATTTCAAATATTTTTTAAGTAAAATGAAAATATTAAATTTTGAAGTAAGATTTTGAATTCTTCGTTTTATGCAAAAAGTATCGAAATTAAATATTTTTTCGCTCTGTACGCAGTCTTATATTTGAAAAAAGATTAGTGCTACAGAGCGAAAAAATATTTATCTACAATTTTTGTTGAGTAAAATGGAGAATGGAATTTTGAGCTTAAAATTTGGGTCGAACGCCCTTAAGAGCACATCAAAATCTCTACAACTTTTTTTTCTACAATTTGCAGTTTTTCGTTGACTCTCGTCGATACTCTCGACACGCTCGTAGTACTTGGAGACTTTGAAGAGTTCGAAAATGCAGTCAAGCTAGTCATCAAGGACGTTTCTTTCGACACAGACGTCATAGTTTCCCTTTTTGAAACCAACATCAGAATGCTCGGGTAATTGTCATTCATTATTCACTTAATTACCTTCATTTATTATTGCTAGGAGTATTAATTATTTACACTCAATTTTCTATTCACAGAGGTCTCCTAAGTGGTCATATTCTCGCAGAATATTTGCAACAAAGAGCAGAAATTATGCCGTGGTACAGGGGCGAACTTTTGAACATGGCTAAGGATTTAGGATTTCGTTTCTTGCCTGCATTTAACACGACTACAGGAATTCCTTACGGAAGGGTTAGTTTTTCTTTTAGAAAAAAAATAAAATAAAATAATGTGAAACTTAGTAAATAACTTTTTTTTTAACTTCTTTTTTTTTTCTAGATTAATCTCAGGCACGGAATGAAAGGAGTACCTCTGGAAGTATCTCGAGAAACTTGCACAGCCTGTGCTGGGAGCATGATTTTAGAAATGGCTGCTCTTTCAAGACTGACGGGAGAATCAATTTTCGAGGTGGGATTTTAATCCCTGATTAACAATAAATTAAATTTTGTATTCTTAAGGGCGTTGGACCCAAGTGTTAAGCTCAAAATTCTATTCTACATTTTACACAACGAAAATTATAGATAAATATTTTTTCTCTCTGTAGCACTAATCTTTTTTCAAATATAAGACTGCGTACAGAGCGAAAAAATATTTAATGTCGATACTTTTTGCATAAAACGAAGAATTCAAAATCTGACTTCAAAATTGAATATTTTCGTTTCACTTAAAAAATACTTGAATTAGATTTTTTCTCTCTCTGTTCGCATAATTCTAGTTAAAAATTGATTATTTCTACAGAGAGAAAAAATTATAATTTTAATATTTGTTCAGTAAAATGAAGAAATCGAGTTTTTAAATTGGAACTTGGTTCCAACACCCTTAAAAATGAATATTATCATCTTATGTATCTTATATTAATATATTATATTTCTATTCTAGGAAAAAGCACAAAAAGCGATGGACGTTCTGTGGCGAATGCGACATCGAGGAACTGATTTGATGGGTTCGGTTTTGAACGTCCATTCCGGGGATTGGGTGCGACGAGATTCCGGAGTTGGTGCCGGTATTGATTCCTATTACGAATACTGCTTAAAGGCGTACATATTATTAGGTAATATTTCCTAATTCTGTAATCTGTAAATATAATATAATAAATATCAGATTTACTAATTTGCGTAATTTAAAAATTTTTCTACAGGTGATGAGAAATATCTCGGGAGATTCAATAGACATTATCAAGCTGTGATGAAGTATGTTAGTCAAGGTCCAATGTTGCTTGATGTTCACATGCATAGACCCAACACCAATGCGAAAAATTTCATGGACGCTTTACTGGCCTTTTGGCCAGGACTTCAGGTAAATAAATAATTAACTGTATTTTTATTTTCCACAAGTTTCGAAATCAAGTTTTATTTTATTCTTTATCCAATTTATTCATTTTTTATTAGGTGCTAAAGGGCGACATAAAACCGGCTGTGGAAACGCACGAGATGCTTTACCAAGTTATGCAAAGACATAATTTCATCCCAGAAGCTTTTACGACCGACTTTCAGGTATAAAGGTTTTAAAAATATTTATTTCCTATTATTTTTCTATTTTTTCATTAATTTTATTAATTGCAGGTCCACTGGGGTCATCATCCTTTAAGACCCGAGTTTCTGGAGTCAACCTACTTCCTATACAGAGCAACTGGTGATCATTATTATTTAGGAGTCGGCAGAAAAGTCCTGAAAAGTCTGCAGACTTATGCCAGAGTGCCTTGCGGTTATGCAGCCGTTTCAGATGTCAGGACTAATAAACACGATGACACGATGGACAGTTTTGTACTCTCGGAAACACTAAAATACCTTTTTTTGTTATTCGCCGAGCCCAGCGATCTTATTCTCGATTTGGATGAGTTTATTTTCACTACTGAGGGTCATTTATTGCCTTTGAGTTTAGCTTCGATGAGAACAAATGTCTCTCTCGTGAGTTCTTTTACCTTTTTAAGTAATATTTTGATACTGTACATTTAAAAGTATGTATTCAAATTTTTATTTATATATATTTTTTAATTTGTAGGACTTGGAAAGAGAAATTGTGCAAGTTGACGAATTGGATAGAACTTGTCCCAACAGTTTGCATTTGTTTCCTGCCTCAGTGAGACAACCTTTGCGAAATATGGTTGAAGACATCTGCCCAAGAAGAAATTTCAAACGGAGATTAAGCGCCTCACAATTCCAGGTAGACTATCTTTAAATTTAATTGAATTAATAACAATTAAATTCATTTCTTTATTTTCCAGGCCAACAATCTCGAGCATTTGAAAATGCTGAGCGATATGGGAATTACGATTTTAACTCTAGCAGATGGCCGCGTACAATTTCTTCACACTTTTTCGAATGTAAGTTTACTTTTTTAAATATTTTTTTTTTTTTTTTTTTTTTTTAGAGAGAAATGGGATTATTTTATATTATTTCAATTTTTTTTATTATTACTTCAATATTATTATTTTATTTTCAATTTTAGGCTAAAAGTACGCACGATGCGGAAGAAGGACTACTTTTTATGCAAGAGATGATTGAACTGAGTAAAATTCAATCCCAGCAATCAGAAACGAAACCCCAAGCAGTTGTTTTCACAATCCCAGGAACGGATCCGCCCCAGGAGATGACACTCTTGGCTGGACCAGCGCATTTCAGTCCAGAATTGAGAGGAACTGATAAAGTTAAAGGAACTGTAGTTTTTGCGCTTCCGTTTTCGGCTTGTTCAAATTTTGCCAATGAGGATCAATTAATGGGGAAGATCGTGATTGTTAATCGAGGAAGTTGCATGTTTGTTGAAAAAGTAAGTTAATTAGAGATTTCAGGGATCATAGTCTCTATTCTTTCTAAAATAGAAGAATTTTTTTTAAAAAATAGAGCACTTTTAGAAGACGTTTTAAAATTTTATTTTTTAAATTCAAGTTTTTGTCTAAAAATAGAGGAAATAGAGGAAAGTTTTCCAAAATGTAGGAAATAGAGAACGCGCTGTGATCCCTGAGATTAAAAAAAGACAAATTTCTTTCATAAATCCAAAAATTCAATCCTGTGTATATTTACTGGTTTCATTAATTTTTTTCCAGGCAAGAAGAATACAAAAAGCTGGAGCGTTGGCAGGAATTGTTTTAGACAACGTTCCTGGATCAAGTGCTGTCACTTCGCCAATGTTTGCAATGTCAGGCGACGGAAAAGAAGTAGACGACGTCAAGATTCCATTTGTTTTTCTATTCAGCGTCGAAGCGAACGAACTTCTTCAAGCGATTAAGTTCAACGGATTACTGACAGTTACAATTGGTATAAAATTTTCTTTTTTTCTTTTAATTCATGATTTTTCAAGCTTTTGAATTTTACTTAGCGACATATTGTTCGCTTAATTTTAAAAGAATTTCAAAAAGATTTCAGGCGATTTCAAAAGATTTAAGAAACTTTTCTAAAGATTTCAAAAGATCTTTTTTTTTTAACAATTAAGGGCGCTGAACCCAAGTGTTAAGGCCATGCAAGACTTACCCAAACCCCACCTTACCGATATTTTTGTCGGTAAGGTAGGGATCGGGTAAGTCTTGCATGACTTTAAGCTCAAAATTGCATTCTCCAATTTACTCAACAAAAATTATAGATAAATATTTTTTCGCTCTGTAGCGCTAATCTTTTTTCAAATATAAGATTGCGTACAGAGCGAAAAAATATTTAATTTCGATACTTTTTGCATAAAATGAAGAATTCAAAATCTAATATCAAAATTTTCATTTTACTTAAAAAAGATTTGAATTAGATATTTTTTCGCTCTGTGCGCATAATTCTAGTTAAAAATTGATTAATTCTGGAGAGGGAAAAAATTCCAATTTTAATATTTGTTAAGTAAAATGAAAAAATCGAATTTTTAGATTAGAACTTGGCTCCAACACCCTTAAGAAAATATTTGCAGTCTTTACAATTTCCAGATTATTAACAGTGTATTTTTGAACACAGGTGATTTTACACAGAAGGACGAAGTTCACCTAAAAGCACCAACCGACCAATCAATGTTCGAGAGATTAAAAGGTTCCCTCAACGAATTCCTGAGCCGGCAAATAATGCCCCAGGTTTGTATTACATGGTGTTTGGCCCTTGCTCTTCTCGAAACTTGCGTCCTGTGGCTGTGGATTTTAACACGAGTGAAAAGATAGCACTTTCAGAAAAATTATTATCATTTATTATTTTTTTATATTCTTTATATAAAAATAATATATATTTAATATGTATTTTTATATATTATATTTATATTCAGAAAAATTACTATTTATTATTTTATTGCCCGTATCTAAGCGACCGAATTTTTTTCGTGCTTTGCTTTTTACGTCGCTATTGTTGCGCTTGCTGTGAACAAGTTCGTCTACAATTTTGTAACGCGAATTTATACTAAGGAATTGAAAAAGTGTATTTTTCAATTTTTGTAATGTATCTCTCTTATTATTTTTAGATATATTTTTTAGAGTAAGAAATATACAAAGTTTCTTCCTAAGTCGCATTTTTTTCAAACGCTTCACCAAGTTCTAGTCTCCGAATTTATTCTCTTTTTCTCTTGCTGCTTGTGTTTTTCTCCCTAAATCTAAAAATTCAAATCGAAGCGAATCGACATTTTTTTTTTCTTTTTTTAACAGAATATCTTGAGTGGAACGCCTCCAACTTCTATACACCAGGAACTGGACATCCCTGACGACGAGACTCCTCTCGCGGAATTTGGACACCTACAGGCAATCCTCGCAAAAGGTTCGCCTCAAAATGAAATCTGGATCACAGCCAAACCTAGGATTCCTTTCACCCCTACAAAAATTTCGGAAAGCAAGTCATTTCTCGAGAGACAGTGGAAGAGTCTGAAGCAGCTTTTTGTCAATGAAATTTACGCATCAGGTCGACAAACCCCGGGAGTCCAGGTGAAAATTGCCTTCCTGAAAAGTCAGTTCGAGACAATAATGCTCGAACGTGGAATAAAAATCGAGGTCATCAATAATTCCAGTCTTCTCTTCAAGGTTCTTTGGTTTTTAAAAGAACTCAGCGAACTCACCCCGGAAAAAACTGATACGATTGATGAACTCATGGGACTCAATGCAGCCGTACTTTTTTCCCTTAAATTCGTCAACAATTTGAATGGAAAAAATTCAGATGTGAAGGATAATTCTGATTCAAAAGATAATTCCGATCTGAAGGATAATTTCAATCTGATAGATAATTCCGAAGTAAAATATAATTCTGGATCTAATTCTGAATCTGAAATATCTGAAGAATCAGAATGTAAAAGTGAAGCCGAGAAATTATCATCTTTTGAATTTAAGATTCTTTCGGAAATAGAAAAATTAGTCAGAAAAACAAGGAAATCTGATCCTTTGGCTCCTTTGGAAGATTTTAAAAAACCTGTTTGGGCTTTAGAAAACTCAAAAAATGAGGCACAAAAAGCGGAAGCGAATCATAACGATGGTTTTGAGTCTGAGTTTGAACACCAGAAGGAATTCGAGAGAAAAAACGAAAAAAATATCGACGAGTTATAACGTTTCGATATTTTTTTAGGTTTCCGAATTCCGGAATTTTTCACTGCAATTTATAAAAATCATTTTCTTCAATTTCTATTTTGTGATGTACAGATTTCAAAGATTGGAGATAAATTTAGTCTCTGTAAATAATTTTATAAGAGTTTGTACATAATAGAGTTTTCAATTATTAGTTGCAATTAATTAATTAATATTCTTTTTAAGAGTGTTGGACCCAAGTGTTAAATTCAAAATTCAATTCTCCATTTTACTAAAAGAAAATTATAGATAAATATTTTTTTCCTCTGTAGCACTAATCTTTTTTAAAATATAAGACTGTGTACAGAGCGAAAAAATATTTAGTTTCGATATTTTTTGTATAAAACGAAGAATTCAAAATCTGACTTAAAAATTCAGTATTTTCATTTTACTTAAAAAATATTTGAATTAGATATTTTCTCGCTCTGTACGCATAATTCTAGTTGAAAATTGATTAATTCTACAGAGGGAACAAATTACAAATTTAATGTTTGATGAGTAAAATGAAGAAATCGAGTTATTAGATTAGAACTTGGCTCCAACACTCTTAAAGTAATAAAATGGTTTGTTTTTTTTTTCATCGAATTTTTTTATAAAGACTTTTGTAACTGATTTGATCGGAAAATTGAATAAGTAAAATGGAAGGGAATTTTTGTGAGTTTCTTTACATTGTGAAAATTCTAATGAATTGTGATTAACATTCCAAAGAAATTCCACAAAAATTCCACTGGATTTTTTCAAGATGAAGAAAATCTAAATTTAATCAAAGCAATGTTTAAGAAAAGTGTAAATATGAAAAGTTGAGTGTACATCGAAGCTTTTGCCTGGTTGTTGCATATGTATATGTGTGGATATATATATATATATATATATAAAATACGTATACTCGAAAAAAATCGGTTGTTTGTTAAGAGCGTTGATAATTGATAAAAATGATATAAATATTGTGTGAGATGTCTAACTGTACATAGATACAAGAATCGAGCCTTTTGATCGTACTTTACTGTAAATTAAAATTAATTAGAGTTTATTAAGAAGCTGTTGTGTATCTTTTGGTATGGGATAAAAGTGAAAGTTGCAAAATAAAAGTCTGTTATATATCATGAACTTAAAACTGTTTATAATCTTTACCTTTCAAAAGCGAATCTAAAGGTGATTAAAATTATAGAAATATATTCAAATTATTGCAGAAGCCTCAGCTTTGTCGACGGATTCAATAGAGGATCGATTATTCTTCGTAGTCACTTTGTAAAATGCATCTCCTTCCTCCATCACTTGACGACTAAAAGTAATTCACAAATTTAAAAATAAGTCCTGCTAAATTGAAAATAAATTATTTATAAATTAGAACGCCTTTAATTAAATAATTACTTGAAGGTTGCAGCGAAAATTTGGGTCCCATTCTTGACTTCGCTGATGATTTTAGCAAGAACTTCTATATTCGATCCAGAAAGTGCCGCATCGACTTCATCAAAAATGTAAAATGGTGGGGGTTTAATTTGCGAAAAAGCTAAAATTAAAGCCAGAGAAACGACGCTTTTCTGTCCTCCAGATAACGTGTTTAGATGAACCAGTTGTTGCCCAGAAAAGGAAACGCTCATGTCTATAAAAAGAAAAAATAGGATTAATTTTATTAAAAAATATTTATATAGTCTTATTTTGTAAAAAAAAGTCTCACTAATTCCGGTGTATGCTTCATCGACGGATTCCCCATCATCTGAATATTTCGTTAATACACCTCTGCCTTCCGGTACAAATTTCTTAAAAGATTCGTCAAAAGTTCTCGATAGCTAGAAATTTTTATATATTTTTTAAGGATAATTTCTCAATATTGAATACAGTGTTGGGTAGTAACTAGTTATAAGTAACTGAGTTACCAAAAAGTTACTAATAATATAAAGTTAATAATATAATAATAATAATAATAAATAATTTTATTAATCTTATATTAATTATTTCTATTTTTAAATTAAAAAATTAAGGAAGAGAAAAAAGTAACTTACCCAACACTGATTGAATACCTCAAATATTTTAATAAACAATTCTACACTCACTTCTGTTAAATCGTCATCAAGAACTTTGGCTGCTTTCTCTGCAGCTAGAATCATAAATCTTTTAAAATTCTCATTCAACCTATTATTTTCCACATCTAACTCAATGCGTTCTACAGAATTTTCCATTACAGTTTCCAGGTCTTTCTGTCGTGGATCCACACTATAAAAATAAATACAAAAGTAAAAGTAATTCACAGAAATGGAATATAAAGTGTATAAATAATTGAAAAATTACTTAATCCGGCGAAGTTTCTCTTCCAATTTTTTGAGTTTATTCAATAAATCTTTCCTCGAAGTGTTTTCAAATTTCTTCGCCTCAGATTCTGAAAATCCGCCACCCTGAATTTCCTCCTCGAAGTGTGATTTTTCCGCTCGTAGTTTCCGAGTGTTAAGATTTATCTTTGCTATTAGATCGGCAATAATTTTCAGTTTCCTCTCAAGTACCTCCTTCCTTGAATTTATCTCCTCCAGTTTTTGTTCGATTATTTCCTTCTACAAACAAATAGATTTTATAATTCATTCATTTTTAATTTGCAAGAAAATGTTTTATACCTGTTTTATTTCATTATCCAAATCTGAATCAAGATTCGGTACTGTTTGCAAAATACTGCCTTTTGATTTTTTCGAGATTAAATTGATAATCTTCGATTCAAAAATCCCAATATCATTCTCCAATTTTTTCTTCGTCAAACTCATATCATCCTTCATTTTTCTCAAATTTTCTGTCTTGACTCTCAGATCATGTTTTAGAAATTCTTTATTCTCTTTATCCATTTTTAGAAAAGTTACTCTTTCTTCCTTTTCTGCTATCTCTTTGCAAAAATCTTTGATCTCTTTATCAATCTTATGCAACTGTAAAAAAAATGATAATGTAAATAGAAATAAAATTATATCAATTTAAACAATATACATATATAATATAAGAAAACTAACGTATTTATTTTCCTCTTCTGAGTATTGAGATGACAATTCCTGATTCAAATCCTTCTCCAAAAGCGCGATATTCGATTCCAGCATTTTCAATTTTGACCCTTGCACGTCTTTCATTTTTCTTAACTGGACAAGTTCTTCAAGTAAGGAAATCAATTCATTTTTCTTCAATTCCAAATCACTTTCCATTTCCCCGTATTTAGACCTGAAAGAAATAAAAATTCAGGGATCCAAGTGTTAAGCTCAAAGTTCTATTCTTCATTTTACTCAACGAAAATTATAAATAAATATTTTTTCGCTCTGTAGCACTAATCTTTTTTCAAATATAAGACTGCGTACAGAGAGAAAAAATTTAATTTCGATACTTTTTCCATAAAACGAAAAATTAAAATTTTCGTTTTACTTAAAAAAAATTTGAATTAGATATTTTCTCACTCTGTGTACATAATTCTAGTTACAAGTTAATTAATTCTACAGAGAGAAATAATTCTAATTTTAATATTTGTCAAGTAAAATGAAAAAATCGAGTTTTTAGATTAGAACTTGGTTTCAACACCCTTAAAGTTGAAAATTGAAAATTTACAAAAATCGAAAAACAAGAAATTTACTCAGCAAGTTCTAGTTTCATCCTAAGTTTCGAAATCTTTGTTTCAATGCCATTCATCGCCTCGTTCTCTGCTTTAATTTTGTCCTGGACCTCTTCCAGATTAATCTCAGCAATCTCGTTTTCCAACGTTTTTTTCTCCTCATAAAGATTCAAACGTAAATTAGAGACGCTTTGAAACCCTCCAGAAAAAATTCTATGTCGTGTTACTAGGTCGCCTTCCAAAGTAATACAATCAACTTTCAAGCGTTTTGCAACTTTCTGGCATATATCAAGGTTCTTGCAGATGAGCTTTCTTCCAAAAACGTATCTAAAAAAGTCGTATTTATTATAATTTATTCATTTATTAGTTTATTATTCAATATAATTTATTAATCATTAGTTTATCAATTTATACCTCATCACGCCATCATATTTCTGATCATATTCCAAAACTCTCAAAACACTTAAAGTATTTTCAGGACTCGTTTGAAGCTTTGAACACCGCAATCGATCTAGAGGTAAAAAATCAACCTCTCCTTGAAAATCCAATTTGAGAAATTCCTCTATAATTTTCGTCGCCAGTTTCTCAGTTTCAACGACGAATTTAAACAAATTATTTCCCGCTACGTTATCGACTGCAATTTTTGCTGATTCTTTAACTTTAAAAAGGTCGATCAATAATCCAAAATAGCCAGTTGTATTTTCTCCGCGCTCTCTGCAAAAAGGGAAAATATTCTCAATTTAATAAAAAAGAATTAAGGGTGTTGGAGCTAAGCTCTAATCTAAAAATTCGATTTCTTCATTTTACTCAACAAATATTAAATTTGGAATTTCTTCCCTCTGTAGAATTAATCAATTTTTAACTATAATTATGCGTACAGAGCAAGAAAATATCTAGTGCAAATATTTTTTAAGTAAAACGAAAATATTTAATGTTTAATTTTTTTTCTTTGTACGCAGTCTTATATTTGACAAAAGATTAGCGCTACAGAGCGAAAAAATATTTATCTATAATTTTCGTTGAGTAAAATGGAGAATGGAATTTTGAGCTTAATACTTGGTTCCAACGCCCTTAACAAATAATGATTTTTATTTTTATTATTACAATTCTTACTTGAAAACTTCCAGAACTCTTTTCACATTTTTGATGCCTTCTAAAATACTCGTGGCTACCAACATTCGGAATTTTCCATCAACTTCAGCCAACTTTGAATCGATTTTCGATAATTCTCTCTCCTTTCCGATTTCCTGATCCCGCCTAGAAAAATAATCGTCTTAAGCAAATTCAATATTTAATTTTTAAAATTTAATGAATTAACTAACAGATCCGATAATTTGCACGAAATCTGAGTCTTCTCTGCAATTAGATTCTCAATGGATCTATTGTCCGATTCCATTGCAGCTTTTTGGTATTGAAGATGCTCTCCGAGAGTTTTAATTTCTTTTTCAATCTCGGATTTTTTGCCCTCCATCATCAGAATCTGCTCATCAATTTCTAAGACTACAGACTCGTGTTCATTGATTTCATTCCGAAGATTAGAAATTTTGCTTTTAATCCATTTATCTTTATCTGCCTGTAAACAATAATTTTTGATAAATCTTTTAATATTTTAGATCCAAACTCAGAAAAATAAATTTACCATGCTTTGAAACTGCCTTTTTCTAGATTTTTTCGCGTAAATTTCCTCGACTTCTTGCTTTTTCAGAGCGAATTCTTCCTTCAGTTTTTCCAGTTCTCCAACTTCTTTATTATACTGCAAGAAAATAACAAAATATTACTTTATTTCATTTGTATTTATATCTATATTTTATAGACAATTACCTCCGGAATAATCGTAAAGAGTTCATCTTCCAAAGCTTTGATATTTTCATTTTTTTTCTCGATCTCAGCCTCTGTAGCCCCTGTTTTCTTTTCCAGGTCTTCCAGTTCCTTATGCAGCTTCACACACTCTGATTTCAATCTATTTTCTGCGGCCGTAGAACTTTTCTGCTGTAGGCTGTACAAGAAATATAGTTAGTTAGTTTGTTTGGGTAAAGTGCCCCACCCCCGTGGAGGGTGGGGCACCTTATTCCAGTCCTCCTGAAGAAACCTAGAATGTCGCTAACCAGCAGCGCCCTAATCTCTTCTGGTTCCAGCATAGCTGCCCCAATATAAATTAGAAAAAAATAAATACAAAGATATTCAATATATTTAGAAAAATATATACATGAGTCTTAATTTCGTTTCTTCCATCGTCCCTAATAAATTCTCCAAATTCTTCAGAGAGTTTGCAAGTTCTGACTCCTCTTCTACCTCCTTTTGCAATTCAGTCCTAAGGCAAGTAATTTGATCCTCAAATGCGGTTTCCTTTGCCTCAGAAGCTTCCAAATTCTTCTCGATTTCCTCTAGCTCGCGATTCGAAATAATCCTCTTTATTGTGGCGATTGTCTTTTTCAAAAGTTTGGCTTCTTTTAAATTGGCAGTCTTCTCCTTTACAAAATCCAGCTTCATCCCTATTGCAAAAAAATTGATTAATTCATTTTATTACATAAAAGGAACATCGAAAGGTGGAAAATAATTTTGAGTAGAAGAATTACGAAAAGTATCCATAGCCTCTGAGATAATATCGATTTCTGTATTCTCTTCGACTTCACACTTATTCCTGATAAAATCTTCAGTCTCCTTAAATCTTCGAAATTCAGAAATTTCTTTTAAAATTTCTAAACGACTTTCGTTTGAAATCCGCGCCAAACTGTCTGCCTACTTATTAAAAATTTATTGAGAATCTTGCAAATTTTCCAATTAAGATAAATTGAGAATTATATATTAAATAAAAAAATTCGTACTTTTCCCTGTGTTGTGATGTAAATCGGATTTTCTATTAGCATATTGCTAAGCTCAAGAATCATGAAAAAATCAGTTTTTGAAATTCGTTTGTTATTTATAAAGTACTGATCACTTCTCGAGTCGAGTTGTCTCGAAAAATGCAGAGTCGTTTTCTCAATCTGGAAAAGAAAAATTGCAGTAATAAATAAAAAAAATATAATTATTTCGCTCATGGGAAGTTTTTTGAATTTTTCAAAATTCGAATTTCTAAATCAAAAAATGGAAGAGAAGATTTTAAAACTGGATAAATTCAGATTAATTTTATTTTCTCCCAAATCGAATTTTGTAGCAATTCTGACAATATTAAATTATTTAATTAATATTCGAATGAATTACCAGGTATATTTTATTTTAGATATTTCAATTAAAAATTAATTTATGAATTAAATGATAAATTATACCGGGAATCTCCGATCCTCGTTATCAATAATGATATCGACTCTCGCGAACTTTGTTGAATCATTCAAAATTGCAAGTTTTTCACGGGAAGACTTGCAGGGATAAAGATTCGTCAAGACGAAAGCAATGGCTTTAAGAACTGTAGTTTTTCCAGATCCATTTAGACCAACTGAAAAAAAAATAAAAAATAAAATTAATATTTTGAAGAAATATTTAATTTCAAAAGTCGAAAACAATATATCATTAGTAATAAATTGCAAACAATTCTTACAAATATTAAAAATTAAGGGACTAATCAAAAATAGGGTAATTAAATTAATTAATTTTAATTTAATTAAAATAAAAATATTTTAAAATCTTTATTTTAAATTAATTAAATTAAATTAATTAAATTTTCGAAACCCAAATTTACCAAAGTATAAAAAATTAGGTATTATTCCTTAAAATTGTTTTTAATTTCTTTGAGTTATTTTTCATTAAATTCTTTGGAATTTAAAAAAACAATTGAAATTTTCTGAATTCCTTTGGTTTCTAACATTTTAACAATGTACTTAATTAATTTTCTAATTATTATAAATATTTAATGATCAATTTACCTATTTAATTAAATAAAAACAATTTTTGGCTATATATCTGTAAAAATATTAATTAATTTTTGATTTACCAAATACGTTGCAACCATAATGTAAATCCGTTAAAGTTATGTCCTTTAAAGACATAAAGTTCGTGGCTTTCAGCTGAAATAAAAATTTCGATTTCATAAAATCACATATTTTCATTAAAAAGTCAAAAAAAAAAATTTATAAGAATAATAAAATTAAATAACTCTTGTTTTTATTTATATACTATTAATAAAATAATTTGAAAATAGACAAAGAAAAATAAATTTTGGTAAATGTGATCGAAACGTTTCTTTGCGATTTAAATATTGAAAATATCTCTTTTTAAAAAGATGAAAATTACATTTTCTCGATTCTTATAAATTAAATCTTGCTTTATTTACTTATTTCAAATCAAAATTGCTTATAAATGGATCAAATACTCACTTCTTTGATAAACATTGTCGAGAAAGAACAGCACTTTACAATCAGAATAAACGGTTGAGAAAAAATCTTCGATTCTAGGAATTCTCTAAAATGAAATTCCAAGAATTTAAAATTCGTCTGCTTTGTGCATTTAAGGTCACGTGACTTTGCTACATTGTAATTAGCCCGGTGATTGGTTAAAAAATTTCGCGCCATTTTTCCAAAAGGAAGTTAGTTTTGCTTTAAAAAAAACAATTTTAATTCAATCAAGTTTATTTCCATGAAGAATTTTCAATTAACTTATGTACAATTTTAATAAAAACAAAATAAAATTCTAGAAAAAATGGATGAATTGTGTAAAAAAATCAGGTATTCAGTTTCTATATAACTAACAATTATTAAATTAATTAAGTACTCTCTTATCTAATAGAAATATTAAAATAGATTTTAACTGCCACCAAAAGTGCAAAACAGTTGATAATTTATAAAAGTTAATAAAAATTGCGCTCTCTTAACATTTTCTATAACCAAAAAGTGAAACAATTGTAAAATATTGCACACGATCGTAAACAAATTTTCAACAATTTTAAACAATAAAAGCCTCAATAAAATATTGCGATATTTCTTCAGTCGTTACGAATTAATCAATTAATGCGTAGATTATTTAACAGGATAGAAGCTTCATTATTTATAATATAATTCAACAACTAGTCGAATGGAACGTTAAAGCTCAATTAGCAGACTTTAGTTTTCCTCACAGCAATGTTAATTAATTTTAATTTTAAATATCATTTATTTACGTAATATTTAATTAATTCTACGATTATTTTTTAATTCTTTCTCTTTCAGAGAAAAATCTTTGGACACTTGAATTTAACAAAACACTTTCAAAATAATCTTTGAAAGAAATAAGTCGAATTGAAATTCTCTAAATTCCAAGCACCAGAATTTCGTTCTTTCAATGAATCAGATAATTTAAAAAATAATTAATAAAACAGAAATTGAAGCTCGTTTACAAACCCTGCTTAAATTCAACATTTATAGAACGACAGACTAAGTTTTCTAGCATAATTGAGTATTTAAGAAACGTGTCTTTTCTATTTTCGAGGAATGTGCGGAATCGAAATAAAGAATAAACAACCCAGTCACAAAGCCAGATAATCAATTTTCGGAACCGCCCCTGAGGCAAAAATTAGGGACGGCGCCAAAAACATCATTCCTCAATTAAATCTTCCTTCCGATTTCGGATAGCTACTTCGACGATCTGGAGGCTCGGATAATCCAGTTCCTTGACGAGACTCAAAACCGCAGAAAGGATGTTTGAATACTGTAAATATTGTAAAATATCGTAAAATTTAATTAAACCCCATAAATACAGCGATATTTCTCATTAAAATCACTTCTTTACCTCATAGCCGTAATGATTATTCGGCGCGTACTGAGGAGAGGGGGACGGACCATAATTAGCATTTCTCTTGTCGGTTACGTGGTTAACGTGATGCTCGAGCGGCTCATCATAACTTCTCTAAAATTATAAATTTATTTATTTTTTTAAGTAACGATGTTTGGTAACATTATTTAAAATTTCCAGGAACATACTTGGTCACTGGAAGAACTGTATCTTCTTTGCTGCACTAATTCTGGTTCCTCCAGGTATTCTACCAACTCCTCCTGAAAATCCAAGGAATTAAAAAAAAATGAAAAAGGAAAGAATAAAAATAAATAGTAAAAAATTACCTCAACACTAACTGGATCTGGTTGAGGGGAAGAAGCTTCCAAATCCAAAGGATGGATCAGCATTTTTCCTCTCGAAAGAGCTATTTGTACTTCTTCTGGAGAAACAACCTTGTCGTCGAGCTTTTGCAAATTCGGCAAGACTCGCAAAACTGCCAATCGATACCTAAAGAAAAAGAAAAAAGATAAACTCAGTTTTAAATCTTCAAGATTTTTAAATGAATCTCTTAAATTATATAAAATATGCTGACCCTTCTCGCTCTGCACAGGGATTTTCGTTAAGCCAGAGATTCCGAAGATTTGGTAAATCTTGGAGAAAGCAGACCTCATTCAAATCCTGAATGTTATTTTTCCGGACGAATAAATCCCGCAGGTTCATGCAGTACTGGAAGGGCGCAAGAGTATCGATACTGTTTACACTGAAAAATAATTTACAATATTATAAACTCGAAAAATAAAAATACCATGAAATCTTAAAGATATTGATTAGGTATACTAATTAAGCTTTAAAAAATACGCAGTTGCAATCTCTGTTGACAAACATTCTTCAAAAGGAATTATCGCCTGGAATTCTTGATAAATATAAAAGGCATTAATGAGCAATTTATTCTCAGTGCGGAATTGATAGAATGGATTGAATGAATCTTGCTCTGATTTACATAAGAGTGGGCAGAACAACTTCTCAGAGAGTGGGTTGTGACCATGAGTTTGAGAGTCACCAAGCCATTCTCGATTCACATTTCTCAACTGGAATTATCTCACCAACTAGTATTCAATAAAAAAAAAAAGAGAAAAAAAATCGACTCTTTCTATTGTTACAATCTATTTATAAATAAATGCATTCCAATTATTCTAATTGTGTCCATCTTTAAAAAACCTGAAACTCAATTTAACAAATTATTTAACGTGTAACGAATCTTTCAACTATTTTACAATTTTGTAAATAAAAGGACAGATTTTTTAATAATTACCTTAACGATAGAACCTCTACATTTTTCATTCTTTGGAGGATGCTAACATCCGTTAATTCCGTTCCCCTAAAAACAGAAAAACATTTTTATCGAAGTTTTTAAAAATTTTAAACGACATAATAATAACGCAAGAAGGAAGAAATAAGAAAATTAGCATAGTAGAAATTAATAAAAAATTAGTTTTAATTGAAGTAACTGATAAGAAAGAACAGTTTCTTATAATTAACTCAAGAGAATTTAATTAGAAGTGAAAAGATTTCCCAAACTGATTTTATTTGCCTTTCTAACAGTACTTTTCATGCTTTCTCATCTTCCTTTTATTTCTGTTCTTAAAATCAAATTGGAATTAAAGATTTCGAATGAAACCGAAAAAAAAAAAGAAAATTAATACAATGAAAAATTATATTGCCTTTTTTTAAATTTATTATTAACGTCGAATAATTCTAAAAACAGAATAAAGATATAGAGAAATTTAATTAATAAATAACCGAAATAATTAAAAAAAAATAAACTCACCAACAATTAAGTTGTTTGACATTTGCCAAATCGGAAGTTCTTGTTCTGGCAATAACCATTTCTTCCGTGAGTCTCACCATTGTAAATTAATAAAAATAGTTCCACGAATTGATCGAGAAACCTTTATTGAAATAATGAATTAAGTCGTAAACTCACACGATGGCAAATTGGGACAGACTTTATTCGATTATTTGAATATTTATAGTACTTTCATACGCAAATTAAATTTTTTAGAGTTTTGCAGGGTTTTATTTCCGGATTCTAGCTTTCACAATGATTACTTAAAAGCAAACGCCAAAAGCTACTCAAATCGTGAGAAATTTGTCTCTTTTGTTGGATTTTCACTGAAAATTTTGGAGCCATAACAGCTCAGTAAATAATTTATGAAAATAAGGAGCTAAACTGACAGACACAAACTGCAGAGAAACCAGATTAGGACTGGTTCTTTTTTCATTGTTTCCTTTTTATTCAAAATTTCCGATTCCGCTTTTTAAATAATCGGCGGGAACGCGAATCAG
Organism: Synergus gifuensis; assembly: GCA_904066015.1. NCBI lineage: Eukaryota > Metazoa > Arthropoda > Insecta > Hymenoptera > Cynipidae > Synergus > Synergus gifuensis. The sequence continues at coordinate 1,044,304 of CAJFCO010000172.1, read as the reverse complement.
ACTGGCGCGAAATTCAAATATAAAAACGACAAATTAAGCCAACTTGAAATTTCTTTATTATCATCAACAAAATACAATTTTTTTTTACTTTTTTCTTTAGCTAAACGATGGAATTGCGTGGAATATCGATTAGTCTGTCCACTTTTGAGCGGATTATTCTAATCGGCGGAAGTGGACACTCGCCACAATCGCATTTAATTTCATTAACAAAATTAAACGATCCCAATCTCGATTTACAATTTTGGCAGTTAATTTTGCCCTTGGTCCAAAGTTCCTAAAAATAAAAAAATTCAAATCAATACCGATATAAAATATATATCGCAGGTATTTTTTATATTTTTATGTAAAGTTTCTCTTTATTTTTGTACCTTATTTATACAATCTTTAATCCAATCAGGTACAGTATCTGTTGATATGTAGAGACAAGCTTCAGATCCGTTTGCTGCACATTGCAAATTTTCTGAAGCGTTCCGGATCTGGCCGTGAGCTGATAAAAGTGGAGTCGCTTCTTCAGTGAAGAGAACCGTTCTGCAACGCTTGCATTTCACTTCCGTTACCTGCAATTAAAAAATACTAACTTTAATTATACATTCATTTCTACTGCAAATATTAATTCTCTAGAAAGTTACTTTATTTTCGAAATTAAAACCGAGAAATTAATTTCTATTCTTTTCGAAATTCGATTTTTCCAGAAATCGAACGTTTTCAAATTTTCAAATGTAAAAATCGAAAGTTTTTTTACGTTACCCTATTTATACATTTTTCAGGACTTTTTTTAAATTTCCCTATTGTAACTTTAATTACACATTAAATTCTACTGCAGATTAATTCTCTAGAAAGTTTCATTTTCGAAATTAAAGACGAGAAATTAATTTCCACTCTTTTTTCGAAATTCGATTTTTCTAGAAATCGAACGTTTTCAAAGTTTCAAATATAAAAATCGAACGTTTTTTTACGTTACCCTATTCATGCATTTTTCATGAGAGTTTTTTTCACTAAACTACAAAATTGTTATAAAGCTAAAAAAAACGATGGCATAAATTTTTATAATTGCACACATTTTTAATTACACATTAATTATCTAGAAAATTTCATTTTCAAAATTAAAAACGAAAAATTAATTTCGAATCTTTTTTCGAAATTCGATTTTTCCAGAAATCGAACGTTTTCAAATTTTCAAATATAAAAATCGAACATTTTTTTATACGTTACCCTATTTATACATTTTTCATGACTGTTTTTTTTTCTTATTGTAACTTTAATTACACATTAAATTCTACTGCAGATTAATTCTCCAGAAAGTTTCATTTTCGATATTAAAAACGAGAAATTAATTTCCACTCTTTTTTCGAAATTTGATTTTTCCAGAAATCGAACGTTTTCAAATTTTCAAAATTCAAATATAAAAATCGAACGTTTTTTTACGTTATCCTATATTCATGCATTTTTCATAACAGTTTTTTTCACTCTAAACTACAAAATTGATATAAAGCTAAAAAAAAACGATGGCACATATTTTTATAATTGCGATAAATACTTTAAAAAACACAAAGAACTTTTTAATTTGCAAACATAACCTGAAGATAAAGTGGGTCACCCCAAAAAGTAATGAAAAGAAAAAGAGAGGTAAGGTTGAATTGGTATAAGAATAAACGGTGTAAAAATAAGCTAAAAATAAAATTCAAATCGCCAACAAGTGTAGTGTCGTTTTAAATCGCGTCTTTTCCCAAACGTAACCTTAAAGTCGCGAAAACAAAGCGTCAAGTCTCGCTGATGCAAATTTTCTTTAAATACTATTTTATTGATTATATTTACACAGAATTCATAATAGGGGTTCAGGAAATGATAATTGTGCTTTTACTCACACGTGCTGGCATTTTAAATTACATCACACGAACGCAAAAGTCGAATCTGCTTAAAAAAAATCGGTTGTGTTTTTTAGGTTAAGAAAAGGTTATTGAATTAATGGCGTGATGGTTCGGGAAATTCAAAAAGTGGAAATTGCGAAATTAAATCAGTTCGAAGTTTTTACTTATTTCGCTATTTGGAGTGGGGCTATTTTTTATTCCATTTATCAGGTTCATCTCACAGATTTCTGTAAGTTTATTACACATTTATAGATTTTTTAAAAAGATTAATTCGAATTTTTCAAAAATCGAACGTTTTCAAATTTTCAAATATAAAAATCGAATACTTTTTTACGTTACCCTATTTATTATACATTTTTCAGGACTTTTTTTTTGAATTGCCCTATTTTAACTTTAATTACACATTAAATTCTACTGCAGATTAATTCTCTAGAAAGTTTGATTTTCGATATTAAAAACGAGAAATTAATTTCCGCACTCTTTTTTCGAAATTCGATTTTACCAGAAATCGAACGTTTTCAAATTTTCAAAATTCAAATATAAAAATCGAACGTTTTTTTACGTTACCCTATTTATGCATTTTTCATAACAGTTTTTTTTCTCACTAAACTACAAAATTGATATAAAGCTAAAAAAAAACGATGGCATATATTTTTATAATTGTATACATTTTTAATTGCAGATTAATTCTCTAGAAAGTTTCATTTTCGAAATTAAAAACGAAAAATTAATTTCGACTCTTTTTTCGAAATTCGAATTTTCCAGAAATCGAACGTTTTCAAATTTTCAAATGTAAAAATCGAACGTTTTTGATTTAAATTAATTTTTTAATAATCAAACATGTTTTTTTAGATTTTGCTGATTATCCCGACAGTTATGAGGATTTTCGACCTGGTTGGACATGGATTGGACGTAAAATAGACATCTCGGACAGAGAATGGAGATCTTGGATTCCTTTTATGTTTGATTTAACGCCGTGGATAATTCTCCATCTTTCTTTTAGTAAATTAATCAAAAGAATATTTATTAACGATTCACTGGTTCGTACGATCCAAATTTTAATCTCAAAATTCGATTTCATCTTCTTACTCAACGAAAATTATAGATAAATATTTTTTCGTTCTGTACCGCTAATCTTTTATCAAATGTAAGACTGCGTACAGAGCGAAAAAATATTTAATTTCGATATTTTTTGCATAAAACGAAGAATTGAAAATCTGACTACAAAATTAAATATTTTCTCACTCTGTACGCATAATTCTAGTTACAAATTAATTAATTCTACAGAGGGAAATAATTGAAATTTTAATATTTGTTAAGTAAAACGAAGAAATCGAATTTTTAGATTAGAACTTGGCTCCATCAACCTTAAGTAAAATGAAGAATGTTGAAGTTATGTGTCGAATTCCTCGTTTTGAGGAAAAAGTATATAAATTAAAATTTGTCCACTCTGTAGACACAGTTCTATTTCTAAAAGAAATAGATATACAGAGCAGAAAAATATCTAATTATAATATTTGTTGAGTAAAATAAGAAAATTGAAATTTCAGATTCTCTCTTGTTGGATTATTTTTTCGGCCCTGATTTTCGTCTGGAGCTACGTAGGATTTTTGGGCGTCCTTCTCGCTTTAATTCAACCTTGCATCGCCAGACTTTTGATATCACTAGGTAGTCAAATTCTCTCCTGGATTATCCACTTATCCATTCTTACGATGATTTACTATGAGAAGACTTACGGATTTTTTTTCGAGAGTTGGCTCGGCGTTGAGGAAGAGAAATATTACATGTTGACAACCGCCCTTTTCTGGATTCAATTAAGAAGTATTAGTTGCAGTATTGATTGCATTATCGAAGATAAAGAGCCATATACTCTTTTAGGATTTGCTAAAAGTTTTTTACAAACTACGGCTTATTGTTTATATCTCCCAACTTTATTTTTAGGCCCTATTATTCTTTACAAGGATTTTCTCGAGGGAGTATGTCTAATTTATTTCAACGTCAATTTTAATTAATTTAATCATTATATATATATATATATATATAATCTCATTTTTAATCCTCTTTTTCAGATTCAAAAGATTCCAGAGCCTTGGACTTTAAAGAGACTCGTCTATTTTTTACTCAATTTATTGCGATACATTTTTTGGATTTACGTCACGGAATTTGCGATGCACTTTTTGTATTTTAATGCTCTACAATTTTTTCCCGATGTGAGAAATTTTAAAAATTATTTATTATACGTATAGTTTTAGAAATTCTGAAGTTAATAGAAAATCTCGTTCTTTTAGGTCGTCGAAAAGTTAAACCCATGGGCATTTTTTGGAATGGGTTATTGTATGGGACAATATTTTTTAAACAAGTATGTTGTCGTTTATGGAATTTCCAGTCTTGTGACGAGATTAGATGATATCGAAGCTCCTCCTCACCCGAAATGTATCGCCCGAATTCATCTTTATTCGGATATGTGGAAACATTTCGATCGAGGATTGTACAAATTTCTCCTCCGGTGAGAGTTTTCCTCCTTCAAGTTACTTTAAGAGTGTTGGAGCCAAGTTCTAATTCAAAAATTCGATTTCTTCATTTTACTCAACAAATATTAAATTTGAAATTTTTTCCCTTTGTAGAATTAATCAATTTTTAACTAGAATTATGCGTACAGAGCGAGAAAATATCTAATTCAAATATTTTTTAAGTAAAATGAAAATATTCAATTTTGAAGTTAGATTTTGAATTCTTCATTTTATGCAAAAAATATTGAAATTACATATTTTTTCGCTCTGTACGCAGTCTTCTATTTTAAAAAAGATTAGTGCTACAGAGCGAAAAAATATTTATCTATAATTTTCGTTGAGTAAAATGGAGAATGGAATTTTGAGCTTAATACCTGGGTCCAACACCCTTAAATCATTTTAAATGAATTAGAATACTTATTTAGTTAATTCTGTTTTTCGCAGGTATATTTATATTCCCACTTTAGGGTCAAAATCAGGAGCCAGAAAATTATTTTCATCTTTCCTTTGCTTCTCATTCGTGTTTCTTTGGCACGGAATGGAAATGTTTATTTTTATCTGGTCTTTTCTAAACTTCTTCGGATTGGCAATCGAGTATTTTGCCTCAAAGATAGGAAAATCGAAGAAATATTTGTCGATTACTCAAAAGTATAATTTGAGCCAGAAAAATATCAGGAGACTGAATTGCATTTTTGCAAGTCCTTTACTCGCTATGTCTGCTGTTTCAAATTTTTATTTCTTTGCTGGAGCGGATGTGGGTCATATTTATATTCACAGAATGTTATTTCTTGGTAATTATTTTACTCATATAATAATTATAAAAATTTTATAAATTGTTAAAAAAGGTCCATATTTAACGTTATTAACACAATTAACAATAAAAATTTAATATTTTAATTATTATTTTACAGATTCTTGGCCTACAATTATATTCTTGCTGTTTTGTCTTTACTGCTGCTGCCAGGTTTCTTTGGAGGTAAAGCAATTTGAAAAAGTAAAAGACAGTACATGCAAAATTTTTTGAATGTATTCAATTTTACAGTACGTATTTAACCATGATTTAGAATATTAAGTATTTTTGTACAACATTGCTTTAAATAATAAATTTTTTTTATATAAGTTTATTTATGTTCCAAAGGTATTATTATTGTAATTTGTGTCTTAGATTCGAAATTAAGAACACACCATTTTAGTATTTCTGTCTTTGTATTTTATTGTTAACATATATAAGTTAATTTAGTATTTATCTAATGAGCTAATTATCTAAACTGCTTGTCTACTTTAATTTTTAAATATTTTCAATTTTCCCGTCCTAATATTTGAAACTTTGGAAACTTTCAACTTGACCAACGTTTCATGGAAATTTTACAATCAAACCTTTCGACCAATCCTTGTGCGCTATTCTTATGTGTTATGAACGGCACTTAAGATTCTCGACCAATCACATTTTGCCAGGGTTGAGAAGTGACACGTCACTCGAGGTTTTTTGCGTCTAATACACTCGACGTTCCCAATAGTAAATAAATACAAACCAGAGTCGTTTCCAATAGTAAAAAAAATTCCTTTCCTCAAATTTCACATCCATTGCGCATGCGTATTGCATTTCAAATACTATTTTTAGTATTTTAAACTGCGCGCGAATAGCAACCAATCAGATGCCGAACGCAACGCATGAACAGTGGTATGAAGTACTTATTGCGAGTTGCGCTCTTTACTATTGAGAACAAAACTCTTTTACTATTGGGAACAAATTTCTATTGGGAGCATTACTATTGGGAACGTCGAGTGTACATGATTTTCTACTCTACACTCGACTCCCTCAATATTAACAACTGCAATATTAACAACCCCGCAATATTAACCGCATTTCTCTCGCAATATTAACCAATAGTTACCTCAAATGTTCAAATCTTACTTGATACACTGCGCATGAGTTGCGTTCGGAATCTGATTGGTTGCTATTCGCGCGCAATTTAAAATGCTAAAAAATATTATTTGTGTACAATACGCATGCGCAATTAATATGACGCATGCGCATATTAATTGCGCCCGCACTTTATATGAATTTGTTAATTTCGACATAAAATACTTTGTAAATTACTGTAAAAAACCATGTAATTTACGTTAGGTATTTTACTTTCCCAACCGTGGTTTTGCGTTGCGTCATAACGAGAGAGAAAAAGACAGAAGTATATTTTTTTCTCTTTTACTCTAATTATCACGCAACGCAAAACGCAATCATGGGACGCCACCCAGGGATGGGATGACATGTTTGGTGGAAGGCATACATGAATCTAAAGGTGTTATCATACCTCGAAAATAAAATTGCTTGCGCAATATCTTGCGAAATGGAAATGAATGAATGATTTTCTGCTTTACAAGCGGAAAAACTTTTTGGCGGGAAGTTTTGAATTATAATTTTGTTTTCTTTATTATAAATTAGAAAAATTGCATTGGAACAATTAACAAAGAAAAAACACTATATTGCTTAAATCAAAATTTTCCAATGCAATTTTTATATTTTATAATAAAGAAAATAAAATGATAATTCAAAACTTCCCGCCAAAAGGTTTTTCTTCTTGCAAAGCAGAAAATCACGAAGTAGTATAAGGAGACCCAACGCCTGTGCTTTTGGCAGCTGAAAAGCAGCCCACAAACACGGTCCCTCTTCCTCGGATTTTCATTTTTTTAGCGACGAGAGCGCCACGCATGGCAAATGAAAGAATTACGAAGAAAAGTTCAAATTCAAAAACATAACCTAAACTGTGCTTTTTGCAATTTTATATGTTGTGGTTGTTTTAATATTTTTTTAAATGAATAAAATTTAAATTTTTTTCGTGAATATGCCGATTTGTTTTTTTAAAGATTGTGATTCGGGTACTAAGGCTCAAATAGAGCGAGATGGACGGAAACTAAGTTTTTTCTCACCACGCACGGTAAGTATTGCAAGATGACATAAAATAGTTTGAAAAATAAATAAGTAACTATTCTTTAAATCCTAAAAGAATAATATATTATATATTTACTTTCATTATTTATTATTATTATTTAATATTCACTTTTTCGTTGAAATTTTAAATTATATAATTATGTTATCATTTTTCCCAGTAAGAAGGCTTGCATTAAATAAGATTAATAAATTTAAATCCCTCGAAAACCTGATCTTTCCTCAGCCACATCAGTGGAGGCCTTGATTCCCAAAAAAAAGGACAAAACTTGTTTTTAGAAACTTGACAAATATTCAACCTCTTTAATCAAAACTTAAAAACAACGCACCAAAAAGAAGATTTTATTGAAAGCTAACACTAGTCAATTGATTGTATACCTTTAGGCATTTTAAGGAAAAAGGATGACTGCAATGAGAGCAATAATGTTGGCCATTAAAGACATGTATTGTCATTAATTTTAATACTAAACGAAATATTCTTAAAAATTCAATATTTTACGAAAGTTGTTGTAAATAGCGGTAGGTGCATTATTATATATTATATACACAGTATTATATATTATATAGTATTATATGTGTTAAAAATTATCACATTGAAATTTATGTCAATTTTAAAAAAAGACCTGTGATTCAAAATAACGTTTAACGTTATATTTATAATGTTTGAATATAATAAAGTATGATATGAAAATAAAGCCCACTTGTAAAATTATATTTATTCAATTCACCTTTTAGTGTATATTCTTTTATAAATAATAATTCACTTCGTAATTTAGATGCATGTACATTATGTAGAAACTAATATTTCTGCGACTACAAAACATGATATAAATTATTAATTAAATTTAATATAAAATAATCTAAGTATATAATTAATCATTAAAGGCATAAAATTAGAAGTATAGATTCAAAATTTCTGTTTATACTTAATAAAGTACAATTTTATAAAAATCAATATGTAGACAAATTAATCATATGCACATATCTTAGGCGAAATTAGATGTATAAAGTCTAATTATCCTCAGTGTATAAAGAATAGTGTTTTAATGTATAGTAATTGAGCGGGTGAAAGTAAAAAGTGTAAAAAAAATATTTTATTTGTAAAAGTGGGATAAAAATGTTTATAAGTAAAAAGAGAACAAAATAAATTTTCAGAGCAAAAACGGAGTAAGGAGAACCAGCGTTCATATTGACTCCGTTTTTATTCTGAGAATTCATATAATCCCATTTCTAATATGAAGAATTTTTATTCCACTTTTATCCCGCTCAATTGTTCTTAAGATAAATTAGATGTATAATGTATAATTATATGAAATCAAACACTATTTAAAACATGGAAATATTCTATTTCATCAATACTTTGTAGAAAACTAATAAGTTCGTTAAAACTCGTTATTTTTATGAATTTAGAAAGAGGATCGATTTTTTCATTAATAATGATTTTTATTCTCAAATTTTCTAATACTATAATCCGCTTTTTCACGTTCGCGTCATCCTCTACTTTTACAAAGCCAAAAAAGTCCTTATCCCCTTTGATGCAACACCACTTGTCAGAAGGCAATCTTATCTGCTTCAAATTTTTTTGACAATTTTCGAATGAAAATTCTTTTTTTGTATAATTCATTTTTCCACATCGAATAGTAATTTCAATAAAATAGTATTCGGTATCCAAAAAGGACATTTCTTTAAAAACCAATAATCCAAACCGTGTTGAAATGCAGCTCTCGTAAACTAAAAAAGAAATTAATTCCACACATATTAATACATTTTCTTTCATTTAAAGTTCTTTATGTGTACACAAATTTGTATAAAATTATTATACATAATTTCGTAAACTTTTATTACGATTATTTAAGATGTCAACTTTCGTGCACGATGTTGGAGTAATAATGAATTAAACCAAGAATAAAACGAATTTCAGCATTCATATCATTTACACTAAACATGAATGCAATTTCAATACTTACATTTCCATTTTTTATTGCGCCTTCCGTTTAGATAACATTACAATTAATTAATTAAATTACACCTTCTGGATTTGTGATGACCGTATACACAGGGAAACCTAACCTCAAAAACACTATAGACGCACTCCACAGCAGACGACACTTCGTAGTTGCGATTTTTCATGAAAGGGGCGCTCTCGTAGCTAAAAAAATGAAAATCCGAGGAAGAGGGACCGTGATTTGGGGGCCAAGTCTAATACATGGCGTTGGGTCTCCTTATACTACTTCGTGCAGAAAATCTTCCATTTATTTCCATTGTGCAAGATTGCGATATTTTCGAGTTATGAAAAACTGCCCAACCCTGGTAACTGGCCTAAAACGTATGTGTATGTTTTGTGTACACGGTGTACACTAAACATCTGATTGAGATTAATTTACGTGTAGTTTGTAATCAAATAGTTGACTTAAAAAACAATTAATGAAGAGATCATGAAGAAGGAAAAACAAAGCGACTTTAGTCGTCCCTATAAACTATAAGTATTTTTATTTACCATTCAATTTAATCATCATATAAACAATTTCTGAAAATCGTTCTTAAGGCTGGTGGAGCAATAGACAAAATGTTATTTTTTTACTTTTCATTTTGAGGCCGCAAAAATACACGGTTTTAAATGCTATTTGTCAGGGAAGTGTTTCGCGATGTGAAGAATTAATTGGGCTTAGTATCTGTTTTTTGAAAAAACTAATTTATTTGGTTAGAATGGAAAAGTTTCAGCTAACCTAACTAACCGAAAATTTTCTATTTTTGCCAAACAAATTAGTTTTTTCGAAAAACAGATACTCAGCTCAATTCTTCTTAAAATCGTGTATTTTTGCGGCCTCAAAATAATGAGTGAAAAAATAACATTTTGACCGTTGCTCCAACAGCCTTAATAGGTCGAGTTGTGATGTTTTTTTAATTTTAATAATTACACGTAAAATATGAAGAAAAACAATATTTTAATCGACTAATTAATTCCTTTACAGCCCATCAAATTGTGAGCCTCACTGGAATTAATTTTGAAACCAAGTGTATTATTGTAAGTAGACAAAATTGATTTTATTGTTTTTTGTTATTCATCAACAAATCTGGTGTTACTTTTATTCATTTAATTTATTTCTTACAGGGTTTCGTGGAACTTACAATTATTCCTCTAAGAGATAAACTTTCCGTGGTGAATCTTAATGCCAAACAATGTAGGATTTACAAAGTTTTTCTGAACGAGAAGCATGAAGTGCCTTTCGAGTATTTTGACCCCTTTTTGGATATTTGCCAAGGAGATTCCGATCAGTGAGTTTTATTTTATTAATATTATTAAGGATTTTGATTTTAAATTCTAACATCGCAATTCTATTTTTCCAGTTTACGTAATGAATATTAGAAACAGATATTTCTTTACTGTAGAGCTGGGCTCATTTTGAAATTAGAAGAGTGTCTACAGAGCGAAAAAATTGTCTATCTTAATAATTTTTGCTTCAACCGAAGACTTCTGGTTCTATCGTCAAACTTCGATATTTTAATCTTATGAAAAAAGTACTAAAGTCGTGCATTTTGTCGCTATTTGTTTAAAAAGATTTTGTATCAAAAGTAACTTGTTTTTAAAAACGCAGGGTGCACAATCTTCCCCTGTTTAGAGGAATTCCCCTATTTTCGAAAATCTTCCCCCTTTTTTTTATTAAAAATGTTCTTTTCAGTCAATTTTCTAAATCTATACGAGGCATATTAATTATTGTTTTGTTAATAAAGTTGAGACACAGAAATATCTTTTAAAAAATGATTTATACATCTAGCAAAATTAAATTAAAGTAGGTATATTTCTGTTTCCTAAAATTATGGGCTTAGATTCTAAAATACATAAATACAAGTTACATTAAAAGTTCAAGATGTTTATATAAAAAAATAATTAATAAATAATTAATATACTTTGTGAAGATTTAAAAAATTGACTATTAGAACATTATAATTATATAGGGATAAATAAAATAAAATTAAGTTAAATTAATTATTAATTAATTATTAAATAATTAATTATTAATTAATCTTTCCCCTTTTCCCCTTGTTTGTAAAAAAAATCACCCTATTTCCCCTTTTTTGAACTCATTTTACGCTGTGCACCCTGAAAACGATAACTGAATCCTCTAATGTAAATTTTCCTTTCCAGACGATCGCTCGAGACTTTTTCGAAGCAGCACCTCGCCGCAGCTCAGAAAGTCGATTCGGATACAAACGCAGGCGAGCTAGTCATCACAATTCCTCGGAAGCCAGACCACCTAGTAGCCGAAGGTCGCCCTTTGCGAATCGGTATCGAATTTACTCTGGAAAATCCAGCGGGAGGCGTTCACTTCGCCCTGGTTCCAAAGAAAAATGACCAGGACACAAGATCGCACGCCGAGAGGGGTTCGCACATGTACACCTATAGCCATGAAAATTCTTCTCGACTCTGGTTCCCTTGCATCGATTCCTTCGCAGAACCCTGCACCTGGAAGTTGGAGTTCACAGTCGACGTTTCGATGATCGCCGTTTCCTGTGGAGACCTCGTCGAAACAATTTACACGCCCGATATGCGGCGCAAAACCTACCACTACGTTCTAAACACCCCAGCCTCGGCTCCAAATATCGCCCTGGCTGTCGGACCCTTCGAAGTCTACGTGGATCCAAATATGCACGAAGTGGCTCATTTCTGTCTGCCTCAGCTCCTTCCTTCCCTGAAAGTCTCGGCAAAATACGTCCACGAGGTGTTTGAATTTTTCGAGGAAACTCTATCGAATCGATACCCTTACTCCTGCTACAAACAAGTCTTTGTAGATGAACTCGACGAGGATATCCACGCCTACTCAACTATGAGTATTTTAAATACAAACCTTCTCCACTCTTCGCCAATAATCGACCAGGTCTACCTAACGAAACGAGCCATGGCCCAGGCGATTGCAGAGCAATTCTTCGGCTGCTTCATCTCCATGCAGAATTGGTCAGACACCTGGTTACCAAAAGGAATCTCGACTTATTTAACTGGTCTCTACGCCAAGAAGTGTTTCGGAAACAACGAGTACCGGGACTGGATCCAATCAGAGCTCCAGGAAGTCGTGAAGTACGAGGAGCAGTTCGGTGGAATTATTCTCGATCCTTCCCAGCCTCCGGCGCCTCTTCCCATATCAGGAAACACTCCAGCGCCAGTTCCTAGAGCCCCAGACCCTGGATTCTACTTCCCTATCAGAAACCTCCACACGATGTCTCCGAAGTACCTTGAAGTCTTGCGAAAGAAGGCTCACCTCGTTATTCGGATGTTGGAGCACAGAATCGGACAGGAACTTCTGCTCCAGGTTTTCAATAAACAACTTTCTTTAGCTGCAAACGCCGCCCAGCAGAGGATCGACTCTGGCTTTTGGTCCCACATGCTCATCAGCACGAATGTGTTCACCAAGGCGATTTTCACCGTCACTGGCAAGGACATGGCTGTATTTATTGACCAGTGGGTGAGGACAGGAGGCCACGCGAAGTTCCATTTGAGCTTTGTCTTCAACCGGAAGAGGAACACAGTCGAGTTGGAGATTCGGCAAGACACTGCTCATCAGCGAGGGATCAGAAAATACGTGGGACCTCTCTTGGTAAACATTCAGGAACTCGACGGACCCTTTAAACACACCTTGCAGATCGAGGGGACAGTCGCCAAGGCGGATATCACCTGTCACAGCAAAAGCAGAAGGAACAAGAAAAAGAAAATCCCTCTCTGCACTGGAGAGGAAGTGGACATGGACCTATCAGCGATGGACGACTCTCCCGTTTTGTGGATCAGGTTGGACCCAGAAATGACCTTGATGAGGGCCGTTCAGATCGAACAGCCGGATTACCAGTGGCAGTATCAACTCAGACACGAGAGGGACGTTACTGCTCAAACTGAAGCGATCACAGCGCTTCAGAATCACTCAACTCCAGCCACGAGACTCACCTTGACTGATACGATAGAAAACGAACACTGCTACTACAAAGTCAGACTCAGAGCTGCTCACTGTCTCACGAAAGTTGCCAACGCGATGGTCGCGACCTGGGCAGGACCTCCGGCGATGTTAGCGATCTTTAGGAAACTGTACGGATCCGCTTCTTGCAGAAGAATCATCAAGCAGAACAACTTCCAGAATTTCCAGCACTATTTTCTGCAGAAGACGATTCCGGTCGCGATGGCGGGCTTGAGAAACGCGCACGGAATCTGCCCACCGGAAGTTCTCGCCTTCTTGATGGATCTTTTTAAGTACAATGACAATAGCAAGAATCGGTACTCGGATAATTACTACAGGGCGGCTTTGATTGAAGCTCTGGGAGCGACTGTGACTCCAGTCATCAGTGTTCAGCAAGGGACTGCAATCACAGCTGAGTCTCTTTCTATTGACGCAAAAGCAATTCTGGAGGAGGTGACGAGGAACTTGAATCTAGAGAAACTGCTTCCGTCTTACAAGTACACAGTCAGCGTTGCTTGTCTCAAGGTTATTCGAATTTTACAGAAGTTTGGACACCTGCCGAGCAATCCTTATATCTTCAGAGCTTATGCGACTTATGGGCAGTTTATTGATATCAGGATTGCGGCTCTGGAAGCCCTGGTTGACTTCACCAGGGTGGACGGCAAGTGGGAGGACTTGGTCTTCCTTCTGAATATTGCGAAGCATGATAAACATCCTGGGGTTAGACACCGGTTGGTGAGACTCTTGGTCGAGAATCCACCTTTCGAGAGAGCTCACAAACACCCTCTGGACAAGCCGGAACTGGTGGATATGATTTGGGATCTGATTAATAATGAGCTCTCCCATGATGCGAAATTAAGGTGCGATTGGGTTGATTTTTATTACACTTTGTACGGATCGAAGCGGCCACTTTGTCTCCCGGTTAAGGAACTGGAGGTGTTGATGAGACCGAAGAAGGTTGTACCGAGTCCGGAGAGGGATTTAAATGTTCCGATTAAGGCCGAGGTTTTGGCTGAAGTGGAAGTGAGTAATAAGAGGAAGGCTTCACCTGTGAGGGAAGGTCCAGGAGCTGGAAATCCTCTGGAGAACCCGGATGTGAAGAGGGTGAAGACTCAGGAAAATACGGATCCGAGTTTGAGTGACGGGAAGGTCAAGTCGGATTATTATAGTGATAACTCGGCTTCACTTCCGGGTATTATGGGTACTCAAGGTCCAGTTGGTTTTGAACCTGGAATGTTTAAAAAAGATGAAGAGCATAAAGGGAAAGATTCTGGTAATAAGGGTAAAAAGAAGAAGAAGGATAAGAAGAAACATAAACATAAGCATAAACATAGACACGATCATAAACATGGGAAGGATAAGGACAAGAAGGAGAAAGACAAGGATAAGAATAAGGAGAAGGAGAAAATTAAGGAGAAGGATCAAGCTGGATTGAGAGTAAAGGAAGAAACTCTCAGCTCTGGAAGTTCGAGTCCTAGTCCTGATAGTGTTGGGGTTTAATTTATTGCAACTGATGAATTATATTTATTTCAACTCAATTTTTAGAAAATTGAGTACTGCTTGAGAGCGAAAATATTTTTACTTATATTTTTTTAGGTAAAAGAAAGAAATTCGAAATTGTAAATATATAAATCATTCGAATTTTAAAAGATTGAAATTTTATTTTAATTTAAGGGTGTTGGAGTCAAGGTTCAATCTAAGAACTCGATTTCTTTATTTTACTCAACGAATATTAAAAATGGAATTTTTTTCCCTCTGTAGAATTAATCAATTTTTAAGTAGAATTATGCGCACAGAGCGAGAAAATTAATTCAAATATTTTTTAAGTGAAATGAAAATATTGAATTTTCAGATTTTTAATTCTTCGTTTTTTGCAAAATGTATCGAAATTTAATATTTTTTCGCTCTGTATGCAGTTTTCTATTTGAAAAAAGATTAGCGCTACAGAGCGAAAAAATATTTATTTATAATTTTCGTTGAGTAAAATGGAGAATGGAACTTTGAGCTTAATATTTGGGTCCAACGCTCTTAAAAGATTTTTAGTACTCCAACATTGCTTAGATTTTGTAAGAACTAGAAAAGTATATGTATAATATTGTAAAATAAATTGTGATTTATGATTCATAATTTGTGAGTTTTTCATTTTTCAGAAAAACTCCCCTTATTTTGTCAATTTTTAGAATTTTTTTAAATTTTATTAAGTACTAGAAATTACTGAAGATTAAGGGTATTGGAGCCAAGTTCTAATCTAATAACTCGATTTCTTCATTTTACTCATCAAATATTAAATTTGGAATTTTTTCCCTCTCTAGAATTAATCAATTTTTAACTAGAATTAAGCGCACTGAGCTAGAAAATACCTAATTCAAATATTTTTTTAAGTAAAATGAAAATATTGAATTTTGAAGTCAAATTTTGAATTCTTCCTTTTATACAAAAAATATCGAAACTAAATATTTTTTCGCTCTGTACGCAGTCTTATATTTAAAAAAAGATTAGTGCTACAGAGGAAAAAAATATTTATCTATAATTTTCTTTTAGTAAAATGGAGAATAGAATTTTGAGCTTAACACTTGGGTCCAACACCCTTAAAGAAAAAATTAGCAAATTGTCTTCATAGATTGCAACACAAGTTTTAAAACTTGAAAATACTCATAAAACTTTATCTGTCGTGTGACTTGCGTAGAAATTGCTGTATTCGTAAAGCAAATAAAAAATTATAGCATTTCATAACATAAATGTTTTTTTTTATTATTACTCCATTACGTAAAATCAAGTCATTAATTTAGTTTAAGAGCAGGGGCGAATTAGAGATTTACGAGCCCGGGACTATAATGAATATGGGACCCCCTTAAGGGCAGCAAAATATGATCATTTTATGAATATAAATAAAAACTATGTTGTTATTTTTATAATTTATTATCGCAAATATTGTTCCTTTGGTACTTGTATAATATTAAAGACTATTAATTATTATTTAATTAAAAATACTTTTCTCTGGATTTTGCACGATATGATATTTTTTTATTCGACCTCGCGGGGGCCCGGGGCTATAGCCCCTGCTAGCCCTCCCCACCCCTAATATGCCACTGGCCTTATCAACTTACAAAAAAATATTTAGACATTATTTTTAAGGAGTCATACACCTCACATAATTCAAAATTATCAATAACATTGTTTGAAGTAATTAAATACTAGATATTGTAAAAGAATCGCATTTACTATAAATAGAGGTAGCGAAAAATAATTTAAGAGGCATTTTCAAATCTGGAGAAATCATGAAGCCTTTTATAAATCTGCTTGTTATCTTTGTCATTTTACTTCATATAATTGGTAAGTTTTCAATATAATCTCGATTTTCAATTTATAAATAGTGGCGTCAAGTAAACAGTTCCAAAAAGTACTTCTCACTATAAAGTAATTTTTATCTGAAAGTACTTTAGTACTAAAAGTACTAAAAAGTACTTTTTATTTAAGTATTTTATTTTTATATTATTTAAAAATATACATTAAGTACAAGAAACGAATAAAACGAAGACAAGTTTTTGATTTATTTATTATTCTAATTTAAGGGTGTTGGAGCCAAGTTCTAATCTAAAAATTCAATTTCTTCATTTTCCTTAACAAATATTAAATTTGTAATTGTCTCCCTCTGTAGAATTAATCAATTTTTAACTAGAATTGTGCGCACAAAGAGATAAAACATCTAATTCAAATATTTTTTAAGTAAAATGAAAATATTGAATTTTCAAGTCAGATTTTTAATTCTTCGTTTTATGCAGAAAGGACCGAAATTTAATATTTTTTCGCTCTGTGCGCAGTATTATATTTGAAAAAAGATTAGCGCTACAGAGCGAAAAAATATTTATCTATAATTTTCGTTGAGTAAAATGGAGAATGGAATTTTAAGCTTAACAGTTGGGTCCAACGCCCTTAAGGGTGTTGGAGCCAAGTTTTAATATAAAAATTCAATTTCTTCATTTTCCTTAATAAATATTAAATTTTTAATTTTTTCCCTCTGTAGAATTAATCAATTTTTAACTAGAATTGTGCGCACAGAGAGATAAAATATCTAATTGAAATATTTTTTAAGTAAAATGAAAATATTGAATTTTGAAGTCAGATTTCTAATTCTTCGTTTTATGCAAAATATATTGAAATTTAATATTTTTTCGCTCTGTACGCAGTTTTATATTTGAAAAAAGATTAGTGCTACAGAGCGAAAAAATATTTATCTATAATTTTCGTTGAGTAAAATGGAGAATAGAATTTTGAGCTCGGGTCCAACGCCCTTAATTATTAAATTTTTTTGATTTTACTATATTTTTGCAGAATTAAATGCACAAACTGGGAGGAAAGAAAAAAGTTTATCGCAAGATATATATCCAAAAACTCATATGCTTGACGGTCCTCTAGAACCTCCAGGTTTCGAATGGAATTATCCAGAAAATTATTTATATCAACAACCAGGTAGACCAGGATCACCTGGACCTGGTTCTGTACACCATGGTAGTCAGAGTGGTCACTATAGTCATCATCCAAATTCACCAAGTGCTTTTAGACCTTTTTTAGGTAATCAACAACCTCATATACGATCAAGTATTCCACATGGAAGTGGTAATCTACCAACAGGAGGTGGTATTCTGCCAGTAGAACCAACTGGTAATCTACCAGGTAATCGACCTGTTGTTTATCGACCAATTGCACAAAGACCTAAACAACCGGGCCAGCAATAAAAAATCTGTATTATCAGTCATAAAATGTAAAACGTAATCTATGTTTGCTATTTTTATTTTATATGTTATAAATTTTATTATTTGGAAATATGGAATTAAGATCATGTAAAACTTAGAAAATATACGAGTTTTTAGTTATATACTGAGATTTGACTTATTTATTTTATAAATTTTAAATTATTTAAAAATTTTTTTATTTGTTTTTAAAATTATTTTAAAATTATTTTATTTTACTAATTTATTTTACTTTTCTAATCTGAACAGCTTCAACAAGGAGGTGTAGACGTAGATTTGAATTTAAATTTCTATTTAAAATATTAATATTAATATTAATATTAATATTAATATTTCAGCATTTATAGTCAAAAAAAATGAATTTTGTTATTGAGCAACTCATAAATGTATTTGTTTATATAATTTGTTTATAACAATTAGTATGAAACATAAACTAATTACATACGTTCCATATGAGTGCCAATATTGATTCAGGTGCCCAGTATAGTTATTGAAATATTTTATTCTGAGAAAAAAATCATATCAGGCGCTCGAAGCTGACCTGATTATAAACAATTAGCTGTCTAATAAAAAGTACCTAACAGTCCATTCTGAAATTTTTAGGAGTTATCCTTAAAACTATAAAGCATATTTTAAGGGTGTTGGAGCCCAGTTCTAATCTAAAAATTCGATTTCTTCATTTTACTTAACAAATATTAAAGTTGGAATTTTTTCCCTCTTTATAATTAATCAATTTTTAACTAGAATTATGCGTACAGAGCGAAAAAAATATCTAATTCAAATATTTCTTAAGTAAAATGAAAATATTCAATTTTTAAGTTAAATTTTGAATTCTTCGTTTTATGCAAAAAGTATCGAAATTAAATATTTTTTCGCTCTGTACGCAGTCTGATATTTGAAAAAAGATTAGCGCTATAGAGCGAAAAAATATTTATCTATAATTTTCGTTGAGTAAAATGGAGAATAGAATTTTGAGCTTGACATTTGGGTCCAACACCCTTAAGGTATTAGACCTTTAGGTCTAATTATACCTTAAGGTATTCAGGTACTTGCGCGAAACTTGAATTTATATCATACTTAAAAAACAAAAGCAGTAGTAATCAATTTAAAAATCAATTAAACAAAATTAAATCAATTCGTTGCGTTTTTGCGTAAACCATAAGAGTGAGAGAGACGCACTAATACTACTGTCTCTCTCACTCTCAAGGTTTCACGCAAAAACGTAACGCTTTAGCAGGGCTGGGATGTGACGCATCATGTTTGTACAGGGTTGAGTTGTCATACATCACTCAAGGTTTAATGATAATGATTAATGGTTTAATCGTTTAATGAAATATTTTTTATTTTTCATTTAGAGGGGGAACAATCTCCCTCGGTGCCCTCCCTGACTACGGTCATGGATTATCGACGGCCCTGAGACTGATCACTGATTTTCCATTAGAGAAATTCTGCCGTTGGCTAAAATTTGAATCACGCGCCAAATTTTGACCAATGGTAGCACACATTGGCAATCGCCTAGAGAAATACTGCCATTGGTCAAAATTTGGCGCGCGATTCAAATTTCAGCCAACGGCAGAATTTCTCCAACAGAAAGTCAGTGAGCAGTCTCAGGGCCGTCGATAATCCATGACCGTAGTCAAGGGGGGCACCAAGGGGGATGATTGTTTCCCCTCTAAATGAAAAATAAAAAATATTTCTGTAGTAAGTACACTGTAAAAAATATTATCGTAATTTTACCACAATGAATGATGTGACCAATTAATGTTAAAAAATGTTAATTCTCATAAATTCTCGTTAATTCTCTTAAATTTACGTAAGTTACGGTAACGTTCTTTGTTACCTTACCCAATTTTAAATTACCGAGAATTTTCGAACTCTATTTCGAACAATTTCGAAATTCCAATCAGTATTTTAAAAATGGCTGACAGCGAAAAGGAGGAGGCACACAATCTCGTAAGCATTTAGTCTTTATTTTTTATCTAATCGCACCTCGGCTTTCTTCGGAAAGATAAATAACTTTATCTATTGCCGAACCAATTTCAAGCACTTTACCCGAAACGACTTTTCGCGAATCTATTGATTTCGAGGTTAGACTCAACCCTTCCCTTGAAATCCTTGAAATCAACGTTTTTACAACAATATTTATTTATTTACCTCTCAGGTAGCAAATTTTAAACTTCCCGATTATCGAAATGGTTGATTGTGATAGTTTTCATTCTCTCGTAAGTTTAAATTTCTTATTTTTACTCCAGAAACTTTCGGGTCGTAAATGACACTTCTAAATGTCAATTAAACGTCAATTTTGTTCTACTTCTTTTTGTTTAACTCACAGCAATACAAATGTATAAAATACTATATCGTCTCTCTTCAAATAAAGATTAAATCTATAGATTAAAATTTCCCCTACAGACGCAAATTCCAAAAACTTAATTTCTCGATTTATTTACGAATTTTCGACTTACTATCAATTTTTGACAACAATCTTAGATTTACTGATACATGTATAATATTGTCGTCGATTTTCTATTTCCGATTAGTGAGTAAGAATTTAAATGAGAATTATATATTTCATCCCGATCGATTATTAGACATCTGGAAATATTTATCCGTTTTTTGAAATTATTTTTTAATTTTGAAGAAATCTTATTAGAAGAAGTCAATATCAGAATTATAGATACTTACTTATTGTTTCAGCAAATGGAATTCGAATGGGTTCTTCACGAGGAGGTCCATTCTTCACTTTCTCAACTTCGGAATATTTTAATGGTATATTTCTATTAAAATTTTTTTAAAATCGACAGAAAATTAAAAAACTTACCAATTAATCAAATCACGTTTGTAATATTCCAGGAATGCGCCCAGCGATTTCCTTTGGCTCTCTTCGGCAACGACCAGCAAAATAAAACCGACCGGTTTGTTTTTGCTGCTCCACACGACCACGTGAAATGTGTCGTTGTACTTACTGGCGACAGTATAACAAATGCTGTGTGTATTTAACGTAATTGCATTTAAAATTTTCAACCTGAGACCCTGATAACAATGTTAATACCATTTTTCAGGAAGTAAACTTTAAAATTCAGCGACAACAGAATGCAAATATGAAAACAAGCATACAGAACGATCATCCGTGGAAATTGCAACAGATCCAGGATGCTGCGAATCATTTACAACAGGCGATTGCTCACATTGATAATGTTGATCGTCACTATTCCTTCAAAACCTCTGACGAAGTTATGCATGTATTAGGAAATATTTTAGGGTGTCTTCAACGAAGCAGAACTAGTTTAATAGTTCCTAGGAAAAAGAACCTTGACGATCTGATCAAAAGTCGCAACATGGTGAATTTTATTTTTAATATTGAAACAAAAAATTTTTAACATTCCTAATATAATATTTCTTGAGTAAAATGAAGATAGAATTTTTAGGTGACAACTTGAATCCAATTCCCTTGAAAGTAATATTTGATTGTAGAAATCTCTGAATCCGAACCTGCCAGAAAATTTGGCCATCAGCTTCTACATTCAGAGTTACAAATTGGTGCTGGCTGTCTACCAATTGGAAAATGCACACGGGAGTGTAAAATATGAGACTCAGCAGGCTGAATGTAGCGTCCCTTGGTTAAATGAAGCGCTCGTGTTTTTAACGATCGCTCTGCAATTGTGCCAGAGACTAAAAGACAAGGTGGATATTTTAGACCCTAGGAAATATTTTTATTTATTTTTTTTTTTTTTAAGAAAATACGAATTAACAAAATTTAATTTCCTCAGATCTGTGTCTTCTCACAATATAAAGACTTCACGGTAGGATCTCGAGTTCCTTCAGCGATGGGTTGGTAACAAAACTCGACGTGAGCTTCCAGACAAACTTCCTTCTCAAATAAAATCGTCGAGGAACAAAAACGCGAAGAGTACTTTGCCAAGAACGTGCCTAGTCTAGATTTTTTTTTAGTATTTATCTCGGGTCTTCAGCCCGAGTTTGTTGTTCATAAGTTGTTCTACCAGACTTTAAAACGAGGCAATTTGAAACTGAGTGTATGTCCATATACATAGAGATATGTAATGTTAACACCTTTACACAAATCGATAGGATCAATTAAAATGTTGAAGCAAAGTAGAAAAGTAGAAATTCGAATAAGGATCTTGCGCTGTACTTTTATAGAAATTCTGTTAAACTCTGAAATTTTTCCGAGGCGAATCACCGAGAGCAAGAAATTTTTAATGAAATTGCAACACGAAATTACGAAAAGTTATTTTAAGTATCTGTGATCTTGTCTCGGAAATATTTATCTATGTTATTAATTAAGTATTTGTTAACTTAGATTATGACTCATTGCTGTTATATCGTCAATTACTTTCAAGAGTAATACGAATAATCTGCGATGCGCTCGGGGCTACAAAAAGCAAAGTTAAACTTTGCTCTGCCATAATATTAATTGTTAAACTTTTTCGCTTCAACTTCATCAATCTAGTACTTATCACACAAATTCGTGCCCACCTCCGAGTGCAACGGAGACTTTTAATTTAACTGTAATAGCCATTTACAATTATAATAGCGATTTACGATTGCAATAATACTTTTATAATTATAAATATTGTAATCAAGTGATTTCCACCGATAGTAGAATATTCTCTACAAATATTAGCCTCTTAGACGTTCTCGTAAAATTTGATCGCCTTTTAAAAATAAGTTCTATTCTTCACCGCGAAATTGGATAGAATTTAATCGAATTGAAAGCTGCGACTTTCAGCTTTAAAATCTCTCTAGTCTTGAACTTTTTAATATTGTCTGAATCTAAACGATCCGCGAAACGTTACACCCGACAATAATTATTAATTATAATTGCCATCGCACTGTTCTCTATAAGTGTCGTTGTAATAAATTTATCATTGCGGAAAAAAGCTTACTTTTTTGTAAATTAATCTTCCAGGATTTTTGAGTAATAATCGGATGAAAGTTTAAGAGATTCCTCAGCAGAAAATATTGGACTGTAGTTTAAATGAATCGAGGCTCGCATTCTATTGTAGAGAATTACAGATCCTAAATAGGCGATAATTCCTCTCGGCGAAACCTAGAAAGAGGTTTTTACTTTCATTAATTAATAATTCACTTTAATCTCTAATTTTTCATATCCTTACTAAAGACTTGGAGAAAAATCCTCTGAGTTGCAGAATTTCCCAAAAATATGCGATGATGTAGGAAATAAAAATAGGAATCGACCAAGTGGAAACGTTTAGATGATAATTGGAACTGCTTCGAGTTACTCTTTCACAAAATCGAATCAAGTCTTCCACTAAAGTGTCGTCAGTTATTGTCACAGGGAGTCCTGAAATCGCTTCTGGATTTTCTCGCAGAGCATTTTTTGCACAAATAAAAGCCCAGGCTGCGTTTCCTGGGGTAAGAAGAATATATAAATATATAATTTTAATTTTTTTTTTTATTTTGTAAGCAATTTAATCATTTATAGCGAAACTTACCAACGTAAATTTGTTGCTGCTTTCCACCGTTTCCTGCGATTCGAACTAAGTTTCCTCGTTTTTTTCCACGCTTTAAAATTTGAGGGATCAATTTCGAATCTCCTTCGCCGTAAAGCCAAGTTGGCCTGAGAGAAACTGTATACAATAATCCTTTCCCTGAAAAAAGTTTAGATTGTTCATTAATTTATTTACTTAAAATTATTTACTTTAGAAATTTTTTTTGTTAATTTTCTGACCATTTTTTAGCAGAAGTTTATTTGAAGCAAGTACCAATTTTTCAGCTTCGAGTTTTGAAGACGCATATTCACCAAAAATCAGTCTTTCAGGCTCAGGTTCCTTCAATTTAGATTCCTGGTGATAAATAATAAGAGCGACGATTCCACCCTTAAAATTTGATTGGAGAGTTACTTCTGTTGAACTGCAATTTACCAAACGACTGATATTTTCCTCGATACAAAGCTTTATTACATTTTTTGTTGCTAAAAAATTTAATTAGTTCAAAAAAATTCAGTTTACATTTTGAAAACAATTTTCCTATTTTTAAAATTCGATTTCCTCATTTTACTCAACAAATATTATAACTAGATATTTTTTCGCTTTGTACACAATTTTCTATTTCAAAAATGAGTTGTGCTATAGAGCGAAAAAATATCTCATTATAATATTTGTTAAGTAAAATGAAGAAATAAAATGTCTTCGATACAACAATCTAAATTTGAAATTTGAAAAAGGAAAAAATATACCTAGGACATTATTTTTGTAAAGTTCGATTTTATTTGGTGGAAATTCATAAGAAACTAAAGCTGCGCAATGAAGAACCACATCAACTTCTTTAAAAATTTCTCGACAAAATTCTAGTTCAAGAAGATCAAGATTGAAGAATTTTACTTTTGTTAATTTTTCATAAAAATTCTCTTCCTGGTCAAGAACTTTATCGAGTGCTCGAATCTCGGAAACTGTTTCATCATTTTGTAAAAGTTTTAGCAAATGTTTTCCAAGAAAGCCACTGGAACCTAGAAAATGTTTAATTTCAAATTTAATTATTACGATTCAATTGTTACTCAATTTTTTAGTAATAATTTAAAACTTGAACCTGTGACTAACACAACTTCTTGATTGGGTCGCGACATTTCAACTGAAATGAATTTTTATAATCTGCTGACACATTAATTTGTCAGCAAAAATCGTCAGCAAATAATTATAAAAAAAAATGTGATTTATTTGAATATTTCAAATTTCAAAAGTATTCAATTCAAAACTTCAATTTCGAAAACTACAATAAGTTGTAGTAAAAAAAATAAATAGTTCGAAGAAAATTAACACAAAATATTTTTTAAAAGAAAGAATAATATTATAATATCTGTAATATATTATATATATTATATATATATATAATATTATAATATATTATATTAATATTATTATATTTTTTTACTTTAAATTCGAAACAGTTTAATTTTGAATAATTTGATTCAAAATAATTTGCTTTTGAAAATTATTATTACTTATTGTTACATTTCGAACTTTTTGGATTTGAAATTGTCCAATACCGGAAGTTTTAATCGAAAATTGTTTAATTATAAACGCTTTTAGTTAGAATATAATCAAAAACTAGAGAATATAAAGCTTTAATCCAAAATAACGATATTAAAAATTCTTTTCTGGAAAAAAATTTCTTTTTTAAATTTAAAGTTGGAAGCGGGAACACGAATCAAATTGTTAACTCAGACTACCTGTTTTTTTCCTTTTTAATTACATAACGTACTTAGTTATCTGTTTTATGATATTATCAGTTATTATCAGTTACCCTTTAGATTATTCTGTATAAAAAATACAATTAGTCAAAGTACAACTTTGGTGAAAATAAGACAAGAGTTTTTCTTATTATTTCAACTAAAAAAAAAAAACAGTTTTAGTCTGAAAATTCAATTATTACTTTTTTAAAAAATATTCTGTGTTCAATTTTCTTCGAACTATTTATTTTTTTTACTGCAACTCATTGTAGTTTTCGAAATTGAAGTTCAAGGATACAAATAGTTGTTCAAATAAAAATACCGGAAGCTCATTTGAATTAAGTAAGAACTAAAATTTGATAACATAATTTATTACAACCATTCAAAGGTCAGAAAGAATTACATAATTTTCAACAGTAATCGTTCGACTTGTTTTGTTCAATTTCGGAACTTTCTTGTAACGAAATATTTGTTTAAAGGTCCTGTTTAAATAATTTTTATTCAATGACAGAAATTAATTATTTAAAACTCTATTTTACGATAATTTGTACAATTCACAGTTTCAAATTTTCGGCGAGTATTTTATCAGATTCCCTTATTCTTTACTGTTATAAAAAAAGGAATTTATATATTTTTATTATTTATTTTTATTTTATTATTTTATATTTTTCTTTTTTTTCTTTTTTTTATTTTTATTTATATATTTTTCTCAAACACTTTTTTTGTTAATAGATCGCGATGGCTGCTTTGGACTCAAACAAATTGAAAATAGAGAGCAGACCTTTACACGTTCCACCCTTGGAGGAACTCAAAACAGGTAATTATTTTAAATTCTACAATTTCGAAAGTTTGAAGCGGAAATTATTACATTTTATATCTGTGGAGATTTTTAAAAAATGTGAAATCTGTTTCCTAGTTTTCAGTGAAGCTCTCTCAAAGAACTTTGATGAATTCTCAGTGGAGATCGTAGACTCTCCAGATCTCAAGGAAAAGCCTTTCACTCTAGCAGCTTCCGGTAATTATTTAATTTCGAGCGGATAAATTTTGTAACAAAATTCAATTTCCAGTTTGACTAAATAATATTTATGATTTACTAGGTCTAGGTGGAAAGCCAACCATTTTAGAAATTGGTGGCCCAGCATTTATGCGTCCTTTCGTCCAAAGAGAAAAAGTTTACGATATTAAAACCTTGGCTCCTCTCGTTGGCCATGGAGAGAAATCCTTTATAATAGGAGCTGGTGCTGGTCCCTGGCCTTACATAAACAGCAACTGCGAGGTAAAAAAATACAATTAAATATTGAAATAAAGGTTTTAAAACAAATTTTAAAACTTAAAATTCGATTTCCTCATTTTAATCAACAAATATTATAACTAGATATTTTTTCGCTCTGTAGCGCTCTTTATTTTTTAATTACAAATATGCGTACAGAGTGAAAAAATATTTAACTATAATATTTATCCCGTAAAATGAAGAAATCGAATTTTAAGATTAGAACTTCAACCCAATACCCATAAAGTCTGAATAATTGTTCCAAAATGATAAAAATTTGCAATTAATTATAGATGATGATGAACGTCTTTTTGGATCCACCAAAAGCTTCAGAAAGCAACCGAATTTCTTATGTCGACGAAAGCAATGGAATAAGCGTTTTACAAATTTTGCCTGCAGACGAGACTCGTTTTGCACTTATGGGAAATTTATATTTAAGCGAAGGCAAACCTGGAAAAGTATTAAAAGTTTATGCCAAGAAACGAACCGGCAAGAATGATTTTATCGCTACGATGCAAAAAGCTTTAGCGAGTCGTTACCCAGACAAACTTGTTGGTGAGTAATTTTTAAAAATATAAATTACAAATATAAATATAAATTTTTGAATATAAATTTAAATATAAATATAAATTTAAATATAAACATAAATTTAAATATAAATATGAATTTTTATATAAATATAAATTTAAAATATAAATATAAATTAAAATTTAAATATAAATATAAAATTCTGGTGCGAAATTTAGATTGAAAAATTTTCTTCTTTGAATAAGATTTCATCAATTAAACTAATAAATATTCAGGTTTGGGTGGAACTTTCCTCTTGAAAGAAGGAAAAGCAAAGCAGCACGTAATGCCAGATTTTTCGAAGACTCCCTTGAAAACTCCAGCGGATCTTAATAACTGGCTGAACTTTTACGAGATGTCTGCTCCTCTAATTGCGGTTGGCACCTTCGTTTCTGCTCAAACTGTAAGACATAATCCAATATAATTAATCCTAGAAGATACAATTGAAAAGCGTTTGATTGTCATTTTAAAATAAATTTCCAATCATAAGATTTTTAAGGATGTTAAGGGTGTTGGAGCCAAGTTCTAATCTAAAAATTCGATTTCTTCGTTTTACTCAACAAATATTAAATTTGGAATTTTTTTTCCTCTGTACAGTTAATTAATTTGTAACTAGAATTATGCGTACAGAGCGAGAAAATATCTAATTCAAATATTTTTTAGTAAAATGAAAATATTGAATTTTTAAGTCAGATTTTGAATTATTCGTTTTATACAAAAAGTATCGAAATTAAATATTTTTTCGCTCTGTACGCAGTCTTATAATTGAAAAAATATTAGCGCTACAGAGCGAAAAAATATTTATCTATAATTTTCCTTGAGTAAAATGGAGAATTAACACTCTTAAGGGTGTTGGAGCCAAATTCTAATCTAAAAATTCGATTTCTTCATTTTACTCAACAAATATTAAATTTGGAATATATTTCCCTATGTATAATTAATCAATTTTTAACTAGAATTATGCGTACAGAGCGAGAAAATATCTAATTCGAATATTTTTTAGTAAAATGAAAATATTGAATTTTTAAGTCAGATTTTGAATTATTCGTTTTATACAAAAAGTATCGAAATTAAATATTTTTTCGCTCTGTACGCAGTCTTATAATTGAAAAAAGAGTAGCGCTACAGAGCGAAAAAATATTTGTCTATAATTTTCGTTGAGTAAAATGGAGAATGGATTTTTGAGCTTAACACTTGGGTTCAACGCTCTTAAAGGCATTTTAAGATATTGTAGGGGATATTAAGATAGTATTTAAAATAATTTTTAAATTAAAATAATATGTGTAGAATTATATCTAAAAATTAATATTTTTTAGGATTTGGATCTAAGGGTTCAGCATTTTCACAGCTTTTCTCACCATGGGGAAGGAGGGCATTACCATATCGATACAACTCCCGATATTGTGGAATATTTGGGATATTTCACTACTGGAGACATTTTATATAGAGCGGATCAGCCTCCAGCTGTCTAGAGTTTTGGAAAAGACTAATAGTTTTAATATTATATACAAATTCAATTTTTGAATTATGTAAATTTCAAAAAATACAGACATTTAATTTCAGAGATTTCTCTCATTTTCTAATTGTTTTAAAAACAATTTAAAGGCATCGTATGAAGCAATAAAAAGTCACAGTTATCTCTCACCTATTTTAAGTAGAAATTGAGATGCATAATCAAAGATAAGATAAGAATGTGATTTTAATTTGAAATTGTTCCAAATTTAAATATTCAAACGAATTGTTCAATTCTAAACTCTTTCAATTCGAAATAGTTTAATTTTGAATAATGTGATTCAAAATTATTCACTTGTTTAATTATAAACGCTTCTAATTAGAATTTAATCAAAAACTAGAGAATATAGAACTTAAATCCAAAATAACGATATTATAAATTCTTTTCTGGAAAAAAATTGCTTTCTTAAATTTAAAGCTGGAAGCGGGAAAATGAATCAAGTCAGTCAAATCAGTAACTATCTGTTTTGTTCCTTTCTTTTCAATACCATGACGTAGTTATCTTTTTATGTTTTTATCAGTTTACATATCCAGTCACTGCAGTCACTGCAGTTTACACTTCAACACTTATCGATGCAAATTGAAAGTCAAGACTCTTTAGAATATTCCTTATTAGAAATAAAATTATTCAAAGTACAACTTTTTAGAAAATAAGAGAACTTTTCTTTTCCTGTAGTTAGAAAAGGTATTTCCATTATTGCAACTTAAAAAAAAATAAATTTTAACTCTAAAAAATTCAAAAAATTTCATTTTTACACAGAACTTCTGCAAACTTTCATAATTAAAATTTTTTTAAACTTATTTCAATCCAAAAAAAAAAGTTTCTAATACTGTCTGAGTATACAGTAATAATAAATAAATTTTTGAAGTTTATTTTCTGGGAACAATTTAAATCCACGTGAAAGTGATCGGCCTTGAATGAATACTAAAAGATTTATCTTTTTCAATATAACTTGGGTCATAAATGATTAGATAATTTTTGACCCTATATTCGACTTATTTCATTCAACCTCACGACTTTTCGGAAACGAAATATTTGTTTAAAGGTCCTGTTTAAATAATTTTTATTCAATGACAGAAATTAAATATTTAAAACTCTATTTTTCGATAATTTGTACAATTCACAGTTTCAAATTTTCGGCAAGTATTTTATCAGATTCCTGTTATAAAAAAAAAGGAATTTAATATTTAATAAATATATATTTTTTTCAAACACTTTTTTTGTCACTAGAACGCGATGGAAGCTTTGGACTCAAACAAATTGAAAATAGAGAGCAGACCTTTACACGTTCCACCCTTGGAGGAACTAAAAACAGGTAATTATTTTAAATTCTACAATTTCGAAAGTTTGAAGCGGAAATTATTAAATTTTATATCTGAGGAAATTTTTAAAAAATGTGAAATCTGTTTTCTAGTTTTCAGTGAAGCTCTCTCAAAGAACTTTGATGAATTCTCAGTGGAGATCGTAGACTCTCCAGATCTCAAGGAAAAGCCTTTCACACTAGCAGCTTCCGGTAATTATTTAATTTCGAGTGGATATAATTTGCAAAAAAATTGAATTTCCAGTTTTACTAAATAATATTTATAATTCACCAGGTCTAGGTGGAAAGCCAACCATTGTAGAAGTAGGTGGCCCAGCATTCTTGCTTCCTCTCGTCCAAAGGGACAAAGTTTACGATATTAAAACCTTGGCTCCTCTCGTTGGCCATGGAAAGAAATCCCTTGTCATTGGAGCTGGTGCTGGTCCCTGGCCTCATATAAACCGCAACTGCGAGGTAAAAAAATTACAATTAAATATTGAAATAAGGGTTTTAAAACAAATTATAAACTTTAAAATTCGATTTCCTCATTTTACTCAACAAATATTATAACTAGATACTTTTTCGCTCTGTAGCGCTCTTCATTTTTTAAGTACAAATATGCGTACAGAGTGTGAAAAAATATTTAAATATAATATTTATCCCGTAAAATGAAGAAATCGAATTTTAAGATTAGAACTTCGACCCAACACCCATAAATTCTGAATAATTGTTCCAAAATGATAAAAATTTGCACTTAATTACAGATGATGATGAACGTCCTTTTGGATCCACCAAAATCATCAGAAAGCACCCGAATTTCTTTTGTCGACGAAAACAGTGGAACCTGCGTTTTACAAGTTTTGCCTGCAAACGAAACTCGCTTTGCCCTTCTGGCAAATTTATTTTTAAGCGAAGGCAAACCTGGAAAAGTATTAAAAGTTTATGCCAAGAAACGAACCGGCAAGAATGATTTTATTGCTACGATGCAAAAAGCTTTAGCGAGTCGTTACCCAGGCAAACTTGTTGGTGAGCAATTTTTAAAAATATAAATATAAATTTAAATATAAACATAAATTTAAATATAAATATGAATTTTTATACAAATATAAATTTCAAATATAAATATAAATTCAAATTTAAATATAAATATAAAATTCTGGTGCGAAATTTAGATTGCAAAATTTTCTGCTTAGAATAAGACTTATTTCATCAATTAAACTAATTAATATTCAGGTTTGGGTGGAACTTTCCTCTTGAAAGAAGGAAAAGCAAAGCAGCACGTAATGCCAGATTTTTCGAAGACTCCCTTGAAAACTCCGGCGGAACTTGATAACTGGCTGAAGTTTTACGAGATGTCTGCTCCTCTAATTGCGGTTGGCACCTTCGTTTCTGCTGAAACTGTAAGACATAATCCAATATAATTAATCCTATTTAAATATTTTATGGGATTTTAATTAATTTTATGGGATTTGATGATATTTTGGGAGATTCTAAGTAATTTTAAGCGATTTTAAAATATTTTAAAGGCGTTTGATATTAAAGGCGTTCGACCCCAAGTGTTAAGCTCAAAATTCTATTCTCCATTTTACTCAACAAAAATTATAGATAAATATTTTTTCGCTCTGTAGCACTAATCTTTTTTCAAATATAAGACTGCGTACAGAGCGAAAAAATATTTAGTTTCGATATTTTTGGAATAAAACGAATAATTCAAAATCTGACTTCAAAATTCATTATTTTCATTTTATTTAAAAAATATTTGAATTAGATATTTTCTCACTCTGCGCGCATAATTCTAGTTAAAAATTTATTAATCCTACACAGGGAAAAAATTCCAAATTTGATATTTGTTGAGTAAAATAAAGAAATCGAGTTTTTATATTGGACTTTATTCGACATCAGAGATATTTTCTGACGATTGTACAATTACTAAACAATTATTACTGGCGGGTTTATTTTAGATAATAAAGACAAACTTTTATTTTCTTAAGCAGAAAATTTTGAAATTTTTGTTACACCAACAGTTGAAGGACATTATGTATTAAGAGTGTTGGAGCCAAGTTTTAATCTAAAAATTCGATTTCTTCATTTTACTCAATAAATATTAAATTTTGAATTTCTTCCCTCTGTAGAATTAAACAATTGTTAACTAAAATTATGAGTACAGAGCGAGAAAGTATCTAATTCAAATATTTTTTAAGTAAATTAAAATATTCAATTTTGAAGTTAGATTTTGAATTCTTCGTTTAATGCAAAAAATATCGAAATTAAATATTTTTTCGCTCTGTACGCAGTCTTATATTTGAAAAAAGATTAGCGCTACAGAGAGAAAAAATATTTATCTACAATTTTCGTTGAATAAAATGGAGAATAGAATACACCCTTAAGAAGTAAAAAATTATATCTAAAAATTAATATTTTTTAGGATTTGGATCTAAGGGTTCAGCATTTTCACAGCTTTTCTCACCATGGAGAAGGAGGGCATTACCATATCGATACAACTCCCGACATTGTGGAATATTTGGGATATTTCACTACTGGAGAAATTTTATATAGAGCGGATCAGCCTCTAACTGCCACGAGTTTTGGAAAGGACTAATATTTTTAACATTGTATACAAATTCTATTTTTGAATTATGTAAATTTCAAGAAATACAGACATTTAATTTCAGAGATTAAAATTTAAAAATAATAATTTTTTTCTAAATTATGAATTAATATATCTTTTTTTTTTATACGTATTACAAATTTCAAGAAATAGATTATAATGTTTTACGCAAACAATACAGAATCTAGAATTAGTCCATGTTTGAACAAGTTTTGTTTTTCGTACTTATCACTAAGAATTTCACCATTAGTATATTAATAATATATGAGATCAGCGTAATAAATTAAAATATTTACATTGTAAAATAATTATGAAAAGATATTTAAATTTTAACACCTGTATACTTAAAATCATGTTTGCCAACATTTTTCAGTATATGTACATTTTTTAGTATATAAGCTCCTGCTACTTTTTTAAAATAAAGTATTCATTGAAACCAGTTTCAATTCTATCAGAGAAATATTTACAATCATGCGAAATAAAAATAGCGCCTGTACGAAAATTTTCGCTAACGGTTTTATATATTCTCTTCTTTTTTGCAAATTATTGGTAAGTATATATTTTTATTTATATATGATAAGAAAAATCTAGCTATAAAAAAAAAGAAATTTCAGTTTCATTTTCGGTTTAGAGCGCACAAATTGTTGAAGATCCAGCAAAATTAAAAATTATAAAAAGAAATTTACATGTTCCTCCCTTGGAAGAACTCAAAACGGGTAAATTCAATTTATTTTATTTTTCTTTTTTTTTTTAAGAGGAGAATTTTTCTATTTCTGTACTAGAACTAATAAAATGTTTAATTTCAGTTTTTTATGATGAACTTTCAAAAAACTATGCTAAAGTGTCAGTGGAAGTTGTTGACTCCCCGGACCTTAAAGAACCACCTTTCAATTTAGCAGCTTCCGGTAAAATTTATTTTAAGGGATCCAAGTTCTAATTTCAAAATTCGAATTGTTTATTTTAATTAATAAATATTATAATTAGATACTTTTTTACTCTGTATCATTTTATTTTTAAATAGAAATTCGCTTAGAGCGAAAAAATACTCAAGTACCATATATATGGTATATATATTGTAATTACATATTATATATAATTATAATTATATAATATATCCACAAATATATATTTGTGGATTAAAACCAAGAATTCGAATTTTGAGATTAGAAATTGATTTTTACACCTTTGTTAAAAAATATTAGATTTAAAAAATGTTTAAATAATGGTTTCTATTACAAGGACTAGGAGGTATGCCAACACTTTTAGATGTCGGTGGAGCAAGCCGATCTCACGTTGATTTCCGAAAGGATAAATTATACGATATTAAAACAATCGTCTCTCATTTGGGTTATAAAGGTGAACAATTGGTAATTGGCGCTGCGACAGGTCCGGGTAATTATCTCAATACAGAAAGCGATGTAAGTTTCTATACTTCAGAACAATTAAAGAAACAAATTAAGGGTGTTTGATCCAAATTCTAATCTCAAAATTTGAATTCTTCATATTACTTAATAAATATTATAATTAAACATTTTTTCGCTCTGTAGCGCTATTCACCTTTTAGTTAGAAATTTGCGTACAGAGCGAAAAAATATCTAGTTACAATATTTGTTGAGTAAAATGAGGAAATCAATTTTTAAAGTTAGAAATTGGTTTCAAGGCCCTTAATGAAACCTTGTAAATTACAGATAACAGCAAACATAGTTTTGAATAACCCAAAGTCACCCGCTAACTCTCACATTTTATATATCGACAAAATTCGAGGAGCTGTTAAATTTGAGTCTTTGCCTTTAAATGAAACCCAATTTCAACTTCAAGGAAATTTATTTTTGAGCAAAGGCAAACCCGGAAAGGTTTTACAAGTTTATGTCCAAAAACGTATAAACGAGAATGATTTCATCACTACAATGCGAAAAGCTATAGCCAATCGTTACAAAAACGAATATGTTGGTGAGGAATTAATAAAAGTTCTAAACTTTCCATATGTTTAAGTATGGCATTGTTTCTATCTGACAGGAAAGTTAAACAGCTTTTCTTCTCATTTTTTCAATTTTAATCAGGTGTGGGTGGAACTTTCGTATTAAAAAGAGGAAAAATAGAAAAGCTCTTTCATTATTTTGGAGAGCCTGTGACATTTCCAGGTTTAGTACCCTTCAATAATTTCTACCATTTCAATGGTTCTGCTCCGTTGGTTGGAGTTGGTACTTTCGCTTCTAGTAAAATGGTAAGATTCAGCATCTTTGTAATCAAGGTGGCCACAAGATTTCCCTGACTTTCAAACAAATTTCCCTGACAGAAAAGTATTAAAAATACGTATAAGTTTTCAATAATAATATTATTTAAATTTTTCAAAAATTTCGTATAATATCACTTTAAATATTTTGAAATTTAATATCACTTCACAATATTTAACATTCGTAAAAATCTCTCGAATTTACAAGAACTTTTGAAAAGATCTCTTAAAATTCATTGAAATTTCTTGAAATTCTTAGAAACATCTTAAAATTCCACGAAATCCCTTCAAATTTGTTAATATTTCATTAGATTCCTTCAATTTTCACTAATCTTTTTAAAATTCCTCAAAATCGTTTGAAATGTGTACTTTAAATTCCTCAAAAAACTTCAAAATCTTTTAGAATTCCTAAAAATCTCTTAAAATTTCCAGTAATCCTTTAAAATTCCATAAAGCATTTTCAGAAACCCCTGATTTTTTAAAATTGTATGAGGACTATTAAAATTCCTTAAAATCATTTTTAAAATGTCAAAATTACTTTCTATTTTTACAAGCTTCTTAAATTCCTTTAGAATTCCACGAAAAACTGTAAAATTCCTTTAAATACTTAAAATTTCTTAAACTTCTACAAAATCTTTTATAAATGATAAAAATTTTGTGAAATCATTCAAAATTCCACGAGGAAAATTTAAATTCTTTAAAATCACTTTAAAGTAATTAAAATTTCTTAAAATTCTTACAAGCTTTTTAAAATCCTTTTAAATTCCACGAGAATATTTATAATTCCTTAAAATCTCTTAAAATTCTTACAAGTTTCTTAAATTCCTTTATAATTCCACGAAAAACTTTTAAATCCCTTAAAATGCGTAAAAAAAACTTTTATAATTTTTGAAAACTTTTCAAAATTCCCTAAAATTCCACAAAATCTTTAGAAAATTATAAAAATCTCGGGAAATCATTTAAAATTTCTCAAGGAACTTTAAAATTCCTTAATATTAAATTCTTTAAATCTCTCAAAATTTCCTGTAATCTTTCAAAATTACATAAAAAATTTTCAGAATCTCGTGAAATATTTTAAAATTCCACAAGCAATTTTAAAATCTCTTAAAATGCACAAAAATTTCTTTAGATTATTTGAAACCTATTGAAATCCCTTAAAATTCGTTGAAATCTTTTGAAATTCCCAAAAACATCTTTAAATATCTTAAACTTCCACTACAATATTTAAAATTCCTTGAAATCCTTTGCAATTATTTTACAAAATCGTTTACAAATAATAAAAATCTCGTGAAATTCTTTAAAATTCCCTAAAGTGGATTAAAATCTCTAAAAAAAAAACTCTTGAAATAAAAAATCTCACAAAATCTTTTAAAAATAAAAAATTACTTGAAATTTTTTTTAATTCTATGAGGACTATTAAAATCCCTTAAAATACGTAAAGATTTCTTAAAATTCTTGAAAGTCTCTTGAAATTCCTTAAACTTCTACAAAATCTTTTATAAATGATAAAAATTTTGTGAAATCCTTTAACATTCTATGAGGAAAATTTAAATTCTTTAAAATCACTTAAAAATAATTAAAATTTCTTAAAATTCTTAAAAGCTTTTTAAAATCCTTTTAAATTCCACGAGAATATTTATAATTCCTTAAAATCTCTTAAAATTCTTACAAGTTTCTTAAAATCCTCTATAATTCCACGAAAAACTTTTAAATCCCTTAAAATACGTAAAAAACTTTTATAATTTTCGAAAAGTTTTCAAACTACCCTAAAATTCCACAAAATTTTTAGAAAATCATAAAAATCTCGTGAAATCATTTAAAATTTCTTAAAATTCTTTGAATTCCTTAAACTTCCTTAAAAATCTCTTCAAATTCCATAATTTCGAAATCTTTGGATAGTTTCTAAAATTTATTAAATAAATTATAAAATTTATATATGTAATACGACAAAAATAACATAGTTAACATAAATGTCAATTTCTATATTCCTTGACAACTACTCGAATTTCCTTGACATTTCCCTGACTTCCCTGACATGTGGCCACACTGAGTGTAAGAATAATTACAAAATGTAATTTACGAATTGTCTTCTATTTTCCAGGATATTGATGTTAATGAGCAGCATTTCCATACTTTTTCTAATCATGGCGAAGGCGGTCATTACTGTAAGGACTTTTATCCCGAAATTCTGGAATATTTAGGATATTTTCTACCTGGAGAAATTTTGTATCGAGTGGATCCGGCTCCAAACGTTGGTGGATCCGGCTCCAATTGTTGATGGATCCGGCTCCAAAAAAACCCAATTGTCAATTCAAACTTTTAAAACGTAGAAAAGAGTACAAAAGCCCTATTCTTTCTACCACAATACGACAGATTAACCTACTATCTCGGATTGCGTAATCACTATAATGTTTCGATAAAATATAATCTTAAGATTAAATCACCTCGTGGTTTTGTTTCTTTCCACTAATGCTTTTCACTATTCTTCAGCGTCACTAATCCCCTTTAATCCTCTCAAATGCAAATATCCTGGACAACAGATGCATGGCGCACATTTTTTAATCGTACGTCTTTCCTTTCAGTTTATCACTCATTCAATATCGAATCTTAAATTTGTCAAAACTTAGTCTTAAAAAAATGAAATTCGCGATTGAAGCTACAAATTCCTACGACAGCATCCATCCTGCCTATCACTACACTGAGCAGTTTAACAACAATTTGCAAACCTATCAGGAAGGGACAAAATGGTGCGGAATATTTCTCGCTTTTTTATCCGGAACTTTTTTTACCATAAGCTCGGCTTTAGTGAAAGCAATTAAAAACGTAGATCCTATGATCCTTCTCGGGATTCGTGCTATCTTCCAGATGCTTGTGATGTTCATTCTGGCATGCAGAGAGTCCAATATTTTCGGTCCTAAGGGCCAAAAACTTCTCATCCATTTCCAGGTGGGTATCACGTTTCCTAAATTTGCAAACGGGAAAAAATTTTTAAAATAGTTTCAAAAATAGTTGATTTTATAAAATTACAAGAGATTTAAAAAGAATTTTATGGAATTTAAAAAAATTTCAAATAAATAACAAGAATTTGGAGTAAATTTCAAAATATAAAAGCTTTCAAACGATTTTAAAAATATTTCCAAACGTAGAATATTCTCGATTATAAAACTATCAAAATTTAAACCTTAAAATTATTTTCCAGGGACTAGTTGGAGGAATGACCTTATGCCTTCTATACTACAGCTTCCGAAAACTGCCTCTGGGAGACGCAACGACAATAATCTTCAGTTCTCCGGTAATCGTCATCGCCCTCTCCTTCATATTTCTGAAAGAACCCTGCGGAGTTTTACGAATCGTAGTGATAACTGCACTTTTCGCCGGAGTAGTTCTAGTCTCAAAACCACCTTTCCTCTTCGAAGTAAGAATTCCCCTTTAAAAATAAAATCCTAATTCCGGTAAATTATTTAACAATTAAGGACGTTGAACCCAAGTGTTAAGCTCAAAATTCCATTTTCCATTTTACTCAACGAAAATTATAGA
>CAJFCO010000172.1:990070-1006044 GCA_904066015.1 Synergus gifuensis | reverse complement strand
TAAATATTTTTTCGCCCTGTAGCGCTAATATTTTTTCAAATATAAGACTGCGTACAGAGCGAAAAAATATTTAGTTTCGATACTTTTTGCATAAAACGAAGAATTCAAAATCTAACTTCAAAATTGAATATTTTATTTTTATTAAAAATTTTTTAAAAATATTTGAATTAGATATTTTCTCGCTCTGTACGCATAATTCTAGTTACAAATTGATTAATTATACAGAGGGAAAAAAATTCCAAATTTAATATTTGTTGAGTAAAATGAAGAAATCGAATTTTTAGATTAGAATTTGGCTCCAACAGCCTTAAGAGCGTTAAACCCAAGTGTTAAGCACAAAATTCCATTTTCCATTTTACTCAACGAAAATTATAGGTAAATATTTTTTCGCCCTGTAGCGCTAATATTTTTTCAAATATAAGACTGCGTACAGAGCGAAAAAATATTTAGTTTCGATACTTTTTGCATAAAACGAAGAATTCAAAATCTAACTTCAAAATTGAATATTTTAATTTTATTAAAAATTTTTAAAAAATATTTGAATTAGATATTTTCTCGCTCTGTACGTATAATTCTAGTTACAAATTGATTAATTATACAGAGGGAAAAAAATTCCAAATTTAATATTTGTTGAGTAAAATGAAGAAATCGAATTTTTAGATTAGAATTTGGCTCCAATAGCCTTAAGAGCGTTAAAAACAAGTGTTAAGCTCAAAATTCCATTTTCCATTTTACTCAACGAAAATTATAGATAAATATTTTTTCGCTCTGTAGCGCTAATCTTTTTTCAAATATAGTACTGCGTACAGAGCGAAAAAATATTAAATTTCGATAAATTTTGTATAAAACGAAGAATTCAAAATCTAACTTCAAAATTGAATATTTTAATTTTATTAAAAATTTTTAAAAAATATTTGAATTAGATATTTTCTCACTCTGTACGTATAATTCTAGTTACAAATTGATTAATTATACAGAGGGAAAAAAATTCCAAATTTAATATTTGTTGAGTAAAATGAAGAAATCGAATTTGGCTCCAACAGCCTTAAGAGCGTTAAAAACAAGTGTTAAGCTCAAAATTCCATTTTCCATTTTACTCAACGAAAATTATAGATAAATATTTTTTCGCTCTGTAGCGCTAATCTTTTTTCAAATATAGTACTGCGTACAGAGCGAAAAAATATTAAATTTGGATAAATTTTGTATAAAACGAAGAATTAACAATCTAACTTCAAAATTGAATATTTTCGTTTTACAGAAAATATTTGAATTAGATATTTTCTCGCTCTGTACACATAATTCTAGTTAAAAATTGATTAATTCTACACAGGAAAAAAAATTCCAATTTTAATATTTGTTAATTAAAATGAGAGAGAGACATTTTTTAAATCTCACCTCTTTTTCCAGTTGAATAAATCCGAACAGCACGACCCGATGGGGTATGTTTGCGCCCTCATGGCAACTTTATTCACCGCCCTGAACATTGTCGTCATGAGGAAATGCGTCGATATCCACTACGCAGTGATCGTCCTGAATCTTTCCGCCTGGACTCTTCTGTCTGCAATTTTTTTCTACTTGGTGAACACAAAGGGCCACTTTACATTCCATTATCCGAGAGACTGGTTCACCTGGGGCCAAATTTTTCTCGTGGCAATTACAGGACTCTCAGGTCAAGTCCTGGTCGCAAAAGCCCTTAAAATTGAAGGAGCTGGAAAAGTTTCAGTGACTCGTTCTCTGGATATCATTCTCGCTTATGTCTGCCAGATATATTTTTTTGGAGAAGTTCCAACCCTGACGAGTTCCCTTGGAGCTGTGCTGATCCTCCTTTCTGTGATTTGTATGGGATTCGAGCGGGAAATCTACGGCGTTTGTGACTTTATTCCTTGATTCGCAGACTTCCTGTAAAAATAAAATTAATTAGTAAATCTCAATTATTATTACTAGAGGTTTAAACATAATAAAATTATTTAGATACATAAAAATTAATTTGAAATTAATTTTATAATTATACTTAATAAATATTATACTTGGGTATTTTTTCGCTCTGAAGCGCTATTAACTTTTTAAACAGAAATATGCATACAGAGCAAAAAAATGTATAATTTCAAAACTTTTTTTGTAAATTGAAAAGTTAGAATTTTCAGATATTTCAAATTCTACGTTTTATGCAAAAAGTATTAAAATTATACAAATTATCGCTCTGTAGTCATATTCTTATTTTCAAAAAGAGTTTACCTACAGAACGAAAATATACCAAATTACAATATTCGTTGAGTAAAATGAGGAATTTTTTGGTTGCCTTAATATAAATTATTAATAGAAGAAATTGACTTACAATATAAATATATTGATATTTCATAACGTACATTAGTACTTTTTATCTAATCTCCCCAATTCTGAACACGATATCTCAATCCGTGTGGGCGTCTTCAACAATTCCTTAAGTCAGCAACAACCTGTAAAAAAAAAAAACAAAATTAGTTTAAAAACTAGAACAATATTTTTCAAAAAACGGTACTTACTTTGACTTTGAAGATAACGATATCTCAGAGACTTTAGCCTATATTTTAAATAAAAAAAAAATATAAAATAAATGAAAAAGTCTCCTCTAATGTATCTAATAATCATTTATTCAAAGAAAAATACAGACTAAGATTAACAGTAAATTGCGCCACCGTATCATATCAAGGTAATAATATGTACAATGTACTACATCTCGTCGAAAAGAACGCAATTCCTCTATTCGAGGAAAGTCCAATTCTTATACATACAATAAATGGATACATATCAGCGAAGGTACCCAATAATTATTTTTAACATAGAGCTAATCGATATATGAGATATAGGACTTTTTCAGAGAGATTAAAAGTTTTTTTTTCCATGCAACACATCGTTATAGTAAAGACTAAAGACCTCAGAGCGCAAGCCTATCCAAGTTAAACAACAATTATTTATTCCTTACAAATTTGAGATGTAACATCTCTATATTATATTTATTATACTTAATAGTAATTCTGTATTAAAATTATTGAAACCTCTTTAATACAAATTTCTGATCTTTGCCACCTTCACTAGCTGCTCTATGTAGACATCGCCGATTACAAATAATTTAAAACTCCTAGAGACGGTTTATTCACAAGAACCAACGAAATTTCCCTTTCCACAAAGAAAAACTATGTAAATTTATATTTACATATCGATCTCAGTTTCGCAGTCACAATTTAATTCTTTCCCTCAATATACAAAAAGTAATAACATTTCGCTTTTGGATTTTGTACTAAAGGTCTTTTTCTGAATTACTGATAATTTCAAGCTTTCCAAACAGGCGTATTTGTATCGTTTTTTGTTAGTTGTAATACAAAGGTTATAAAAGAGACTAATTACATTTATCAGCTGGTTCATAAGATATTTTTATATTTTAAAATTGAGAAAAATTTTGAATCCCAAGGCCTCTTTTGTCGAGAAAAAAAAATTGTCTACGGCAAATTATATTTTTGCGAGGACGATGTCACACACGCGGCTCTGAGAAATAATTTCGTATCAAATGCGACTATTCTATTTTGATATTTTGTCTCTGGTGTTGTATCCAAGTCATATCCTAAAAATTCGATTTCTTTATTTTACTCAATATAATTATTATAATTAAGGCCATGTAAGACTTACCCGATCCCTAACTTACCGACATTTTATCTCTGCAACGCTACGTCTACATTTATTCCTATATCAAATTGAAATTTCTAAAATTAAAGAAAATATACTAAGGTATGTTTATCTGGTCTTAAATTTTTGTAAAAATAAACAAAAATTTTTTTTTATATAAATGACAATATTTAGGGCCAGATAAACGTACCTTAATGCTTTAGCTTTAAATTTAGAAATTTTCAATTTGATATTTAAATAAATGTAGACGTAGCATTGCAGAGAAAAAAAATGTCGGTAAGGTAGGAATCGGGTAAGTCTTACATGGCCTTAAATAGTTTTTCGCTCTGTAGGGCATTTAAATTTTTAAACAGAAATATGCACACAGAGCGAAAAAATATCTAATTATAATATTTGTTGAGT
The DNA here is from genome assembly GCA_904066015.1 of Synergus gifuensis. Taxonomy (NCBI): domain Eukaryota; kingdom Metazoa; phylum Arthropoda; class Insecta; order Hymenoptera; family Cynipidae; genus Synergus; species Synergus gifuensis. Next base: position 1,001,982 of record CAJFCO010000172.1, on the reverse strand, counting down.
AAAATGGGGAGATAGAATTTTTTGGTCGGCACTGGGGTCCAACACCCTTAATAGATTGTTCAGCGCTATCGTTAAACACGATCAAAAGAATTCAGTCTTTGAACGATCGATGGATTGATTAAAAATATAAGCGACTATCTCAAGAGTAAAGGCAGCAACATTAACAGATTGTGATGTGATAATCTAAATAATAAGCTTCTTTAAATAATAATAATTTGAAAATAAATAAGACAGCTAAAAAGAGAATATTTTCTCAGCTCTATATTCAATTTCGAAAGGACACAAAATCCTAATTATGCATGGGAATCGATCAACATCTAAACTCCTTCTTTTCAAAATTTCTACCTCTACATTCTCCTTTAAGGCCATGTAAGACTTACCCGATCCCTACCTTACCGACTTTTTTTCTCTGCAACGCTACGTCTAGATTTATTGAGATATAAAATTGAAAATTTCTAAAATTGAAGCTAAAGCATTAAAGTACGTTTATCTAGTCCTAAATATAGACACTTATAAAAAATTTAAGACCAGATAAACATACCTTAGAATATTTTCTTTAATTTTAGAAATTTTCAATTTGATATCTCAATAAATGTAGACATAGCGTTGCAGAGAAAAAAATGTTGGTAAGGTAGGGATCGGGTAGGTCTGGCACGACCTTAATTCATTTTACTTAAAACTTATTGCACAAACGTTTACAAAGTTTGTTTACAGATTTTTCCTTTGAGATTTTATATCATTATAGGCTGCAGTTAAAAAAAACACAAAACACAATTACCACGATTAAAAAATGCAAAGGGCGTCGAACCGTCAAAAATAACTTTCTTTTTTATAATAAATATTCAATTTCAGATAAGTAAGAAGAAAGCTCAATCAATGCAAAGTAAAAAAAAAAGTTAATTTTCAAACCGACGACGACGCAAAAAATAAGTAAAGCGAGCAATAAATTTTCACGAGACGCAATACTGATACAAGAAAAAAAAAAAAAAAAAAAAAAAAAAAAAAAAAAAAAAAAAAAAAAAACAAAAAAAAAAAACAAAAAAAAAAAAAAAAAAAAAAAAAAAAAAAAAAAAAAAAAAAAAAAACTAAAAAATTTGAACAGAAACTTATTAGGAAGTGCACAAAACTACCAATCTTTTTCTCAAAGACGATCTGTAAAGCTTAAAATGGTTTTTCTCCAAGTCTTACTTTAAGAGTGTCGGATACAAGTTCTAGTCTCTAAATTAAATTTCCTCATTTTACTCAAAAAAAATTATTACAATTAGATATACTTCTCCTTCTTGGCTAAACTCAGTTTTAAAATACAATGACGTCTACAGAGCGAAAAAATATCAAATTGTAATATTTTTAAAGTAAAATTAAATTAAATTGTTACTCCAACATCCCTGAAAAAAGTCAGAATCGAAAAATATTTCTGGTCCTTTTCTAAGCTTCAGGGGTCCCTCAAAAAGTGTTTAAAGAGTGAAAATATGATAACGCTGAACGAGAACGAAATAGAAACCCTTTAAGCCCATAGAGCAACTTTGCAGAGTGTGTTTGGTGTCGATTCTTCGTCGTGCAAAAATAATAAAAATCAAGTGAATAAAGTGAAGCAGATCAGAACTGGGCACAAACTTCTCAACTTCAAATCAAAAATAAGAATTTTGATTTGTTCGACACAATACAGTTCTTATACTTTTATTAAAGCATTCGTCTCAATTATAAAGTGGCCCCCATTTTCAATAAATTATCTTGCAAAAATGTACTAATTATCAGCTATACCATTTAAAGTTATTATTTTGCAGTTACCGATGCGCAGAACAGTTCTGCGCATTTATAGAATCGCAAATAATTTCTGCGCATGCGCAAATCCTTTCTGCGCAAGTGCAAATAATTCCTGCGCATGCACAAATCCTATCTGCGCATCTATACATGTGCAGTAGATGTCTGCAGCTATTTCTCAACTGCAACTCACCAACAAAGACTGTTTTGAAATTCAAATTCGACAATTATTCAATTACTGCCCAGCTCTGGAACACCCTCGACCGAATGAAATCAAATGTGAATCGGGACGTGAACAAGGAGCTCAGCATGACTGGGAAAAACTGCTGAACACATTTCGCAGGTGTGCTCAAGACTCTCGAGAGCGTCGGGGATAATAGTTTCCGTGGCTTCTTCGAGAGGCGCGATTAGATTATGAGCGGAAACAACACGCTGTGGCGTCGACTCGACCTTCACATTGACCTTGACATTCTCTTTCCCCACGGCCTCATTGTGGTTCGTCTTTTCAAGATCAGGGAGAATAGATTCCTCGGTGGAAACGACATTAGCCTCGAAGGCAACTTCCATCGTATTTCCATCAACGATCTGTTCGGTGAGAGGTCCTGTCTCAACAGTTTCCTCAATATCCGTACTGGGAATCTCGACAACTTCCTCTCTAGGTTCTTGCTTGATAACTACCTGTCGGGGTCTCCTTCCTCGCCTCCCAGGCGTCTTTTTCTTTGGAGTGGGTTTCTGATCTTCTGAGATGCTACCGTTATTATTCGCGTGGTTCTGGCTTTTTTGAAGGCCGGGTTCCAGCTTGACATTGACCATACCCGATATAGATGTTTCTTCAATCGAAGTCTCTATTTCAGACTCCATCTGCTTGTCAATTTCTTGGGAATCATCAGCCGAGAAATCTTTCTCGCTCTCCTTGGACTTTGGAAAAGTAGCTGAAGTGACTTGGTTTTTGTTCTCGACGTGGTAACTCACGTTCTTCGTCCTCGGTCGATTTCTCTCGCCACCAGGGAAAATTCCTAGTTTGTGTTCACTGGTCATCACTTTAGGAGTCCTGGTAATCATCGTCTTGGTCTTTTGGCCCTTTTTCACTCCCTCGCTGCCTATCTCGACAGGCACTCTCGTTTTCTGAGTGTGAATCATCTTCGATCTGCCAAGAGAAGCCGTGACTGGTGGCTCCACTTTCTTTTCCTCTCGCTTGATCTTTTTTTTGCCGAGTTTCGCCTTCGCAGGATTCACTTTAGAATTGCTGACGATTTGATTGATGTTCTGGAGCGAGGTCTCAAAGCTCTTGAGAACATTCTGGTAACCTTCTTGAACATCTACGCGAGTTTTTGATTTCCTTCCAAGCTTTCGCTTCGTGTTGTCCTCAGAATCGGAGGCATCCATCATTTCGTAACTCTCAGAAACTCGAGGGGGAATTACCGAGTCGTGGGCCTTTATTTTACGCCTCCTTTTATATTTCCGGGGTCCGGTTTGAGGCTGTCTTCGTTGGGCTGTATTTTCGTCGCAGTGTTGAACTATGTGAGCGACAATTTCATCTGAAGTGGCATATGCTTCGCCACAAACTTTACATAAGTAAGGAGTCATGCTTCCGTGACACTTGGGATCTGGACCGGAATGATGAGCTCTCACGTGTTCTCGTAAAACGACCTGGAAACCAAAAAATCATTAGTAAAGAATGATGAAAATTCCGATCGAAGCTCGTATCCTGGGTGGCCACAAGATTCAATTTTTCAATTTCCCTGATATTTCCCTGACTCTCGGACAAATTTCCCTGACAGAAAAGTATTAAAAATGCGCATAAATTTTCAATAATAATATTGAAATTTTTCAAAAATTTCGTATAATATCACTTTAAATATTTTGAAATTTAAAATCACTTCACAATATTTAACATTCGTAAAAATATTTCGATTTTACAAACTTTTGAAAAGATATCTTAAAATTCATTGAAATTTCATGAAATTCCTAGAAACATCTTAAAATTCCAACAAATCCCTTCAAATTTGTAAATATTTCATGAGCTCCCTTCAATTTTCACTAATCTTTTTAAAATTCCTCAAAATCCTTTAAAATACTTTAAATTCCACGAAAAACTTTAAAAACTTTTAAAATTTATAAAAATCTCTTAAAATTTTCTGTAATCCTTCAAAATTTTATGAAATATTTTCAGAATCTCTTTAAATGCACAAAAATTTCTTAAAATTAATGGCAACCTATTGAAATCCCTTAAAATTCGTTGAAATCTTTGAAATTCCTAAAAACATCTTTAACTATCTTAAAATTATGAAATTCTTTAAAATTTCCTAAAGTGTATTAAAATCTCCCTAAAAAAACTCTTGAAATAAAAAATCTCACAAAATCTTTTAAATATCAAAAAGGACTTGAAATTTTTTTTAATTCTATGAGGACTATTAAAATCCCTTAAAATACGTACATAAAGATTTCTTAAAATTCTTGAAAGCCTCTTGAAATTCCCTAAACTTCTACAAAATCCTTTATAAATGATAAAAATTTTGTGAAATCCTTTAAAATTCCATCACTTCAAATTTGTTAATATTTCATGAAATCCCTTCAATTTTCACTAATCTTTTTTAAATTCCTCAAAATCATTTTAAATTTCTCAAATTCTCTTAAAATTTCCTGTAATCCTTCAAAATTCCATAAAATATTTTCAGAATATCTAGAAATATTTTTAAATTCCACGAGGAATTTTAAAATCCTTTAAAATGCATCAAAATCTCTTAAAATTATTGGGAACTTATTGAAATCCCTTAAAATTCGCTGAAATCTTTTGAAATTCCTAGAAACATCTATAAATTCCTTAAAATTTCACTATAATATTTCAAATCCTATAAAATGTCATAATAAATTCCTAAAAATCTATTAAAATTCCATAAAATCCTTTACAATTTCACAGAATATTTTAGGAATCTTAAAAATCTCATGAAATCCTTTAAAATTCAATAAGGAACTTTGGAATTCCCTAAAATACATTAAAATTTGTAAATAAAAATTCTTGGAAACAAAAAGCTCACAAAATCCTCTAAAATTAAATATAATTTTTGAAATTTTTTTTAATTCCACGAGGAATATTTAAATTTCTTAGAACCATTTTAAAACTGTCAAAATTTCTTTGAATTTTTACGAATTCCACGAAAAACTTTAAAATCTCTAAAAATACGTAAAGATCTCTTAAAATTCTTGAAAACCTCTTGACAATCCATAAAATTTTACAAAATCTTTCATAAATCATAAAAATCTTGTGAAGTTCTTCAAAATTTCAATCAAATCCCTTAAAATCACTTTAAAAAAATCAAAATTTCTTAAAATTCTTAGAAGCCTTTTAAAATCCTTTAAAATTCCTTGAGAATATTTATAATCCCTTTAAATTTCTGAAAACTCTTCCAAGTTTCTTAAAATCCTTTATAATTCCATGAAAAACTTTTAAATCCTTTGAAATACGTAAAAATCTTTTAAAATTTTGTAAAATTCCACAAAATCTTTTAAGTATTATACAAACCTTTTATAATCCCTTTAAATTCCTAGAAACCTCCTAAAATCTTTTAAAATTATTGAAAATTATTTGAAATCCTTGGAAAGTTTTTAAAATCTGTTAAATAAACTATAAAATTTATATATGTAATACGACAAAAATAACACAGCATAAATATCAATTTCTATTTTCCCTGAGTTCCCTGACTTCCTTGACATGTGGCCACCCTGACTTTAGAAAATCATAAAAATCTCGTAAAATCCTTTAAAATTTTTCAAGGAACTTTAAAATTCCTTAAAATTCTTTGAATTCCCTAAACTTCCTTAAAAATCTCTTAAAATTTCAGGAAGTCCTTTTAAAATTGCTTTTCTCAAGTATTTAAAGATCCTCACCCTTTGATTAAATGCACGGGGACAAATAGTGCATCCGTAGGGTTTCTCGCCAGTGTGAATACGCTCATGTTTCCGAAGAGTTCCGCCATCGGCGAAAGCCTTCCAGCAAAATCGACACGAGTAAGGACGCTCGCCAGTGTGAATGCGAATGTGTATTTGTTGAGAGCTTCGGCTTCCAAAGGATTTCCCGCACTCTCTACAGGGGAAAGATCGACCTCCCAGGTCCTTATTATGCGAATGACGATGACTGACGAGGGCTCTTCCGTCTGGGAATTCCTCTCCACACTCGTCACATGCAACCATCTTGTTACGATGCGAGACCATGTGTCTAAAAGAAGAAATAAAACATTTTATAAAATAGAATTAAATCTAAAGCTGCAGAAAGACTATTATAAATTATAGATTATTACCTGCGCAGTCTCGCTTTACTGTGAAACCGCTTGCCACATTTAGTGCAGCTGAATGTCTTATCAACGTTGTGAACCCACGAATGTTTTAACAAACTGCGCTTGTCCTTGCAAGTTTTTCCACACTGATTGCAGGTGTTTGGCGGCGCATCGTCTGCGTGGTTTTGCCGTACGTGTTCTGCAACTTCCGCATCATCGCGACAAACCTCGCCACACAAGAGACAGCGACGACTAGGTGATCTGCATTTCAAAGAAAAGTTACTACTAATTTACTCCTTAAATATTTTAAGCCTAAAGCATTTTTCAGTCTCTACATGGAGAAAATTGGAGGGTAAAATTTTTAGGGTAAAAAATTTAGAGGGTCATATTGACCCTCCAGGTGTTCAGACCGTCCTTATACAATTTTTTCCACATAATCAATTTGATTCTCGTTTTATATTCAGTTTAACAATCCGCAAAGGGTCAGACTGACAGGGTGTCTAGTGATCAGGCAATTTGAAATTCTCGGGTTTTTCCCGGTCTTTTTTAATTTGATAAAGTATAAATGGAATAAAAAGACAAAGTAGAGAAAAGTCGATTTTTCAATAAAATACAAAAAATCCCTGGTCCTAAATTCAATTCCCAGGTTTTTCCCTGGTCAAATAAAATTTTCTTGTTTTTTCCAGTTTCCCGGTCCACTAGACATCCTAAGTGATTATTAAAATAATCAAGTTCACCCTCTGGGATGGTCAAGTTGAATATCTTGTTTTCACTCATTCTGACCATCGGAGTTGTGATAATAGACATATGTCCAAAAAAATTCTGGAAGAAAAGGGCGCGAATGTCAAGTTATTACCCTGGTTCGATCAAATCCTAGATCCGGTATTGATAATCGAATCAACCTCTGATATGATCGAGTCGACTCTCTTATTTTGACCCACCAGAGATGAACAATTTGACTTTCTAGAAAGCTGTCCTATAGTTTACCCTCAAATATGATCAGTCTGACCCTCGAGATAATCAGATTAACTCTCCATTTTTCTTCAGGTAGGTCCATTAAGAACCGTACTTAAATTACGTAACAGCTCAAAGGGGAGCTAGGGGTCGAAAGATTTCGTTACGATTTGTTATGGTGGGGGGTATTTCATCCATGTACGTAATTTTTGGAAATACATATTTTTTAAATATTGATTATATATTCATGAATATTCACATGTAGAAGTCTTTACCTGCAAAAAAAAATGTAATTTAAGTATGGTTCCTTAGCTATTTAAATATAAATATCAAAATACCTAGCGTGTAATTCTGCATGAGCTAAGAGAGCCAAAGCTTCCTCAAACCATTCTCCACAAACGTTGCAAACATGGTGTTGACTCGATCCTTCTACCATTTCGACCTCCTGCTTCACGTGTATCCTGAAAAAATAATGGTTTTCATTTCCCGAACATATTTAAATACCAGTTAAAAACTGAAGACTATGTCTATAGCAAATATTCTGACACCCCTGATTCTTACTTTCGGTGACGCTTGAGAAGATCAAGCCGATGGAAAGCAGTGCCACATGTATCGCAAAAGAATTCCCCAAATCTCTCGTCACCCGTGTAAGTGGTTTCGGTGGTTGTAACCACGACTTCGGACTCTACCGGCACCGTCGTGCCATGTTTGGATCTCATATGTTCTCGGAGAGAATTCGTATCCCAGTACATTTCTCCGCATGCGGTGCACTCGTAAGGACTGTCACCACCATGAATGCGAGAGTGAGAAGCCAAGGCTTTTTCTCTGGCAAAGCCAACTCCGCAGAATTGACAAACATAGGGCTTCGTAGGGTCTGTGATAGGCCAGCGAGAAGCCTGACCTTCATTAACGACCATCTGTTCAGTCCATCGCGAGCTGGAGGCCAGATTATTTCCCCGAGTCGAGCTGCGACTCGTCATCTCCTCCAGGAGTCGCATATCCTCATCCACGTAGTTGTAAGATTTATTAACAATCTTCCCAACATCAAGTTTAGACTCATCTTGGTAATTCCGCTTCATAGAAGCTGTTGTGTTGTTCTTGCGTCTTCTAGGAGCACTCGATTGTACCTTCTTCCGTCGACCTTTCGTAGTTTCCTCCTCCTCCTGCATTAAAGGATCCTCGTCGTTCAAATCGTCCTCGAGACCGTCACGCGAAGGTGCATAGGCGTGAATCTTCTGGTGATTCATGAGATCGCATTTTCTGGCGTAACGAGCTCCACACAGATTACAGCCATGTGGTTTGTCTGTTTGATGAGCCACCATGTGGTTCATCAGGTTCGCTTTTTTTCTGAATCGTCGACTACAGAAGTCGCAGGGATACGGTCTTGTGTTCGTGTAGGAATCTTGATCGATCGGCAAGGGAATCTCCATATCATCGTACTCAAGCAAATTGTCATGAGAGACTTTTGTCTCGGGAATCTCGACCCTTGAAGAATTGAATTCGGATTCAATTAAGATATTCCTTTATTTTCGATTAAAATTAAAGTTAAACTAGTTTAGAAGAGAAAATTACCCATCGTCAGGTCCAGATCTGTCCCAATTGTCGGCCACGACCTCTTCCGTGACTTGTATGTTGAAATAATCGTGACCTTGGTCCTGAGGAACTATGTATATCGACTCCATGTCGCTTGTCTGAGGAACCATGAGAATCTCGGTATCTGCGGCATCTGGTTCCGGAGGCTGCTCGACAATTTCTTCCTCAACTATTTCCTCCACGACCTCTTCGCAAGCGCCAATCACCTCATCTTCCTGGGTGACGATGTCGCCCTCCTCCAAGCCACATACTTCCTCGTGAATAACGTTTCCGACGTCCTCTACCCAATGCAGAGTCATTTCCTCGGAAACGTCCATTGGGTCCTCAACTATTGTAGCCATTGGTTTTTATTTTATCACTGAAATCACTGCAAAGAAATAAAACACGTTGTAAAATTTTAAAAGAAAAGTTAACAAAATTGCGATTAAAGAATTTTATAGTTCACAAAACTGGCTTCAAATTTCACAGCTCTTTAAAAAACTCTTCGAAATTCAGAAATTTAGAATTGAATTTTTGTAAATTTAAAAATGTTTTAAATATTGCAAATCAGTATCAAATTATTATTATTAAAACATTTTTGAAAACAGGCGAGAATAACAAAATATTCAAATTTTTTTTTTTTTCTAAGTTTTTAAAAATCTTTTTAAGAGTTCAAAGAATTTTTCAGGTTTTACAGGTTCCAAAATTACAATTTACGAAATAGAAAAATTCAATTTACAACGTTTTAAATAATTCCAAGTTTCTTTTTCTTTAAATTCAAGCTACAAAGTTAAATAAGTAATAGTAAAAGTTGGACATAAAATTCAATTTTCCATTTACTCAACAAAAAAGTATTAAAAATGAGAATAAAATTTTCAATAATGCCATTGTAATTTTTCAAAAATATCGAATAATATCACTTTAAATTTTTTGAAATCCCCTAAAATTCTACGGAATTTTTTAGAAATATAAAAATCTCTTACAATTCTTTAAAATTCAACGAAAAACTTTCTAAAAAAAATTCATTAAAACACTTTTTGAAATCCTTTCCAATAATTACCAAATTCCCTTGAAATTCCGCGAGAATATTTAAAATTCCTGAAAAGCTGTTATAATTCCCTGAAATTCTTAAAAATTTTACGAGAAATATTATAATTCCTTAAAAACATTTTAAAAATGTCAAAATTTCGGAAAATTCTTATAATTCTTTAAAATCCCTTAAAGTACGTGAGAATATCTTAAAATTTTTGAAAACCTCTTGAAATTCCTTAAAATTCTACAAAATCTCTTCAAAATCATAAAAATCTCATTAAATCCCTTAAAATTCCTTAAGGAACATTAAAATTCCTTAAAATTACTTAAGAAAATTTAAATTCCTTAAAACTCTTACAAGCTTTTAAAAATCCTTCAAAATTACATAAAACATTTTCAGAATCTCGTGAAATATTTTAAAATTCCATGAGGAATTTTAAAATCTCTTAAAATGCACAACAATTTTTTTTAATTATTGGAAACCTATTGAAATCCCTTAAAATTTGCTGAAATCTTTTTAAATTCTTAAAAACATCTTTAAATATCTTAAAATTCCACTACAATATTTAAAATTTCATGAAATCCTTCACAATTATTTTACAAAATCGTTTACAAATAATAAAAATCTGAAATTCTTTAAAATTTCCTAAAGTGTATTAAAATCTCTAAAAAAAAAACTCTGCAAATAAAAAATCTCACTAAATGTTTTAAAAATAAAAAATGACTTGAAATTTTTTTTAATTCTTACAAGTTCTTTAAAATCCTTTTAAATTCCACGAGAATATTTATAAATTCTTAAAATGTCTTAAAATTCTTACAAGTTTCTTAAAATCCTTTATAATTCCACGAAAAACTTTTAAATCCCTTAAAATACGTAAAAATTTTTTATAATTTTTGAAAACTTTTCAAAATCCCCTAAAATTCCAGAAAATATTTAGAAAATCATAAAAATCTCGTGAAATCCTTTAAAATTTCTCAAGGAACTTTAAAATTCCTTAAAATTCTTTGAATTCCCAAAACTTCTTTAAAAATCTCTTAAAATTTCGTGAAGTCCTTTTAAAATTCAACTAAATCTTTTAAATATTATACAAATCTCTTGTAATCACTTAAAATTCCTAAAAACCTCTTAAAATCCTTTAAAATTATTGAAAATGTCTTGAAATTATTAGAAACTCAGAGAATGTCAAAGAATGTCTAGAGATTCTTTATTATCCTTGGAAAACCTTGGAAAGCTTCTAAAATCTATTAATAAATAAAATAACTATAATAAAACTAAATAAACTATAAAAGCTATTCACATAATGCGAAAAAATATCATAGTTAGCATAAATATCAATTTCTATTTTCCCTGACATGTTGCAACCCCTGTAATAATTTCATATCATATAAAGGAATACCAAGTACTAGAATAAAAAAGATGATGCAACCTCTTTCACTTACAATACACAATTTAAAAAATTTCTTATAAAAGTTCCGATAACCCAATTTCGAAAAACCAAAAAATTCTCTTTACTAAATAACTTTAAACATTTTAAAAAAAGCTAATTAATAAAGATAACACATTCAGTATAAATGAAAATTACTTAAAACAAAGACTTTAACTAAATCAACTATTAAAATAAACATACACAATCAAACATAAAAAAAAAAAAAAATAAACAAAAAAACAAGTCAGACGAAATATTTTGATTTCCAGAAGAAAATAAAGTACCTAAAAATTATCTTTACCAAATTCAAGAGCACAATAGTCACAGAAAAAAGCCATAAACCTCCTCAGATCTCAAATTTCACCAAAACTTTAAAAGTATTACCAAAAACTCTCTCATTTCCCAGCTTGAAAATCTCTTAAAATCCTTTAAAATTCAACGAAAAACTTTAAAATCCCCTAAAATGCATCTTAAAAACTTTACAAAATCTTTTAAAAATCAAAAATAACTTTTGAAATTTTTTAAAATTTCATGAGAAATATTAAAATTCCACGGAAAACTTTAAAATCCCTTAAAATACGTAAGAATCTCTTAAAATTCTCGAAAGCCTCTCGAAATTCCTTAAAATTCCACAAAATCATTTAAAAATCATAAAAATCTCGTTAAATCCCTTAAAATTCTTACAAGCTTTTCAAAATCCTTTAAAATTGCACTAAATCTTTTAAATATAATAAAAATCTCTTTTAATCCCTTTAAGGGCGTGTAATACTTTACCATAAGAGCAAATTAGTTATACCAATTATACGTTCATAATAATAAATATTTTTACCTAATAAGAGTCAATAAACCTTCGTCTCATGTAGACGAAGGTTTATTGACTCTTATTAGCTAA
>CAJFCO010000172.1:950214-980471 GCA_904066015.1 Synergus gifuensis | reverse complement strand
ATCCAACACCCTTAAATCTATAAATTAATCGAAAATTAATTCATAAAAAATACTCAATTTTAAAAAACCTTCTAATTTTTATTTTTCATATTTCAGATCGAAAAGTGAAAAAAATATCAAATTTTAAGTTAGAAAATTGAAGTCAAACGATTTTTAATTTTAAAATAGCCAACAAGAATTGTTCTTTTAAATTTAAAATTAAAAATACAATTTTTGTATATCTCTCAAGGAAGACTCATTTAAAATATTAAAGATTACTTACTAAAAAAATAAAAATTAAGTAAAAAAAATTAAGTAAGCTCAAATAAACAAAAGAAAGTAGAAAACCAAGTTCCCTGGAGTTATTAATAAAAATTTCTGAATGTAGGCCAGAGTATTTCGAGCCGAAGGTCGACTATAAACCAAAAAGTGGGAGAAGACTAAATTGCATGGAATTCTTTTTCAAATGGATCCGAATTTGAGTGAAATAGCAGAAGAAGTAAAAGTTAAAACAATTCTCCACTGGAACTACAGGGAATTTGAAGAACTTCCGGTAGTCGTGAGAAGCTACGGAAGTCACGTGAAGGAAATCTATTTAAAGTGGAATCACCTGAAAAGTCTTCCATCGTGGATTGGAGAACTGCAAAATCTTACGAATTTGTATCTCTCGGGGAATTTCATCCACAAATTGCCACAGGAAGTCCAGTTCACAAGACTGACTCTTCTAGATTTAAGTTCCAATCGACTGGAAGCGATTCCTGCGAGTATTGGAAATTTAGTAACTTTGAAGTATTTGTTGTTGGATGAAAATTTGATAACTAGAATTCCACTTGGTGAGTTCATCCCATTTGTTTTTAAATAATTTCAATAATCATCTGTTCTCAAATTTGAAACAGCCTGCAATCAGCTGAAGAATTTGGAGTATTTTTCAATATCTGGAAATCAGCTCGTCGTTTTACCAGAATGGCTAGGATCTCTTCCCAAACTCGAAGATTTAATTCTAGACAATAATCTTCTGGAGGAGATTCCAAATAGATTAACTTTAGCACCTGAATTAATCAATATCTCAATCCGTTCAAACAGGTGAATCTAGAAATAAAATGTAATTAGTTTTGAGGAAACGTAACTATTTATAAATAATTAACAATAAATCATGAATATTTTACATTCAGATTGAAGTATTTACCTCTAAATGGATTTGTGTCGACGCCTTTAATTCGATTCCATCTGAATCGAAATTTAAATTACGTCTCTTATCCTTTGCTCTCCCAGTTGGCTTCAAAAACTGGAAATTACTTCGAAGGGGATTTAAAAAAGGCCCTAACCGGGTAATTTAATAATCTAATTAATTATTTAATTAATTATTTAATTAATTACTACCCAATCGTTAATTCTTTTCTGCTCTAGCTTTCAAGCAAATTCAGAAAGTGAAATCCCAAGCCCAAATATAAAATTGCGCTTATCGCCGGAAGAACTCGGCACTATCGAGGGAATCACAATCGAATTACCGAGACAGCTCATTGCTGCTCACAAAATTAGCGAAAATATCGTAACTTCTCTCTGGGAATTGGCTCTTCGAAAAGTTTACTCGACGAGGTATTTTTTAATTATACTCAAATTTCTGAAAGAAATTAGATTTAAATTAACACCTTATTTCAGATATCGTCACACTCTCAAAATAACTAAATCACCTTTGAATGTGAAAGTAGTCTACAATCCAATTGTCCAAGAAACTTTCGATTTAAAATTAACAAAAGATTTTATACCCTACGTGTTAATAGAAAATGGACCTGTGAGCATTTGTGTGAATAATTCCTGTGATCAGCCGATTTTTACTGAAGCCTGGGTGATTTCTGGTTTAGGTTCTGTAGAATATGAAATTCCAGTGATTGCACTTTTCTGCACTCAGAGGTAAATTCAACTTTTGCATTAATATACTAATAATATTTTTAAATAAATATTTTCATTTCTAGGTGTGCATCTCAGTTTAGGAAGCTTTCTGGATCCAGAAATGATCGATATTTGATTGACTAATTAGAAGTATCTGTGCATCGTAAATAAGTCTTTCCTAAAATCTTATAAATTAATTTTATTATACAAGAACCTCAACTGTATAAATGCCACATATTTTTCTGTAAGCGTAGAGTCCAAGTGGCTCGATTTTTTGCGTTTAAAAATTGTACTAGTATTTCGAAATTTATTCGAGTCTTAAAAATAATTAAAACTGCTCTGCGTCTTTAAAACTCGGAACCGAGGAAAGAAGCTTCATTGCGTTTGCGTACTCACTAAAGTTTAAGGGAAATCACAATGTTTCGAAGAAATTTAAGTGATCAGAAAATCCAGAGCCTTGTCTCTATCGATGTTACACTTGAGTAAGGCAGTGGAGGCCTGGTCTTCGGGAAATCCTAAGTCTCTCAAAGTACAAAGATTTTTATGAAAGACTTTAGCTTTTTCTTGATCGTATTGTGTCAGTTCCAAGGCTTTTTCGGCAGCTTCTTCGGGAATTCTAAGATCATCTTCCAAAGATTGAACAGCGAGCAAGTATTCTACTATTTTTTTGTTGTCACTGCCTCCTAGATTTTGAATTGCTCTTGCGGCGCGAGAAAGAGGAAACCCCATGTCACTTAAGTGTCTCGCTAGTTGTTGATCCTCTTCGGAAAGATCGGAGAGAAAGTTTGAAGCTTTAGAATGAGTTGGCGTGGACAATTTGTCATAGTTTAAAACTGAGGTCTTTTCTGTGTTGGAGTTCTCCAGATCTGGCCAGGGTTTCCAATTCTGAAATTTGGATAAGTTTTTCATAGTTTTTCGAATTTAAAATTTAAATTTTGGCAGCTTAACCAACTATAATTAAAATATATAAGATTTTTTTGTTGATTATAATTGCCTGAAGATCCCACGAATTCTTTAAAATCAAAAAGGAAAAACCTGGGGGAATTCCTTTTGAATAAAGACGATTTTTTAGGGAAAAAACGTGAAAGAAACAAATTTTGATAGTCGACTTTGGAGAAAATGAAATTTTTGTAATCAATTTGTATTATTAAGCAAAATAATAAATATAAATATTTTATTTTTAAATATCTTGAAATCTTTTCCAATTCCTTTAAATCCTTGGTAATCTTTTTAAATGCCGAGAAACCCTTTAAAATCTCCTAAAGTCTTTAAAAAACATTTTAAATCTTTTAAATCCCTAAAATGTTAAATTTAAATCTTTTCTGTATTAAACTACTGGTTAAATCTCAGAAAACTATAATCAGCAAAAAGTACCATACAACTTATAATTAAAATTACAAAATACGAACTTCCATAATCGGTCGTTCTAATTCCCTCTGAAGTTCTTTAACTATAAGAGAAACGATCCGTTGTTTAGAATCTATCCGATTTTCTGTCCGTTCCTGGTCTTCGACTTGATTAACAACAGAATCCTCCTTCTCAGGAATGTGATTATGCCTTTCACAGCCTAACGATAAGTCATTTATTATATTTTCTATTTTCCCTGAAGGTTCCCATTGCGAGGGTTGCAAAACCTGTTAAAAAAGACAATAAAAATGAATTTAAATTTGTAAAAACTTAAAAAACCTTTCTTACTTTATTATTACAGTTCAATTATCAAAGATAAAAACCTGAGCGAGTTCTTCCTTATCATTTATACTTTTCAGGAGCATATTATCGAAAGGACTACTCGTATCGTTATCAAAATCAGCATAATTAAGTTGATTTAACTTAATA
Organism: Synergus gifuensis; assembly: GCA_904066015.1. Lineage (NCBI taxonomy): Eukaryota > Metazoa > Arthropoda > Insecta > Hymenoptera > Cynipidae > Synergus > Synergus gifuensis. Next base: position 976,766 of record CAJFCO010000172.1, on the reverse strand, counting down.
TTATCCCTAATGTCATTCGGAGGAGGAGAAATAGGCTGAGGCGTAAGAATCGTCGTTTCAGGAACAGGAGCACCTTTTACCGGAAGTTGCTGGGGTGAATCCTGGGGATCTGGTGACGGAGCTTCTTCTTCCCTTTTTTTCTTTTCCTCTAACCGAACCTGTCGAGCTTCGCTGTTTGCAAGTCGAGCTTTCCTCCATTCCGACATCTTAAAAAACGAACAACACTAAACATTAATTTTTACATGTAGACAATAAGAAAAAAATTTTATTTAATGAAATGTTATATTTTTCTTCCTCTCTATATAGTTATAATATTTTACTCAGGCAATTTTATAAATCTACTCGACGCATATTAATTATTGTTTTGTTCACAATTTAGACTAGAGGAACAGAAATATAAATATCTTCAACTTTTAAAGGAACTTATATGTATTTAAGAATCTAAACGAGAACGTAAAATTTGTTTTGTCCCACAATTTTGGGAAATAGAAATATCTTTTAAAAACTGATTTATATATCTAGCAAAAATACATTTAAAATTTTTTAGTCCTTACTGTAGATAAATATATATATATATATATATATATATATATATTTGTATTACCTAAACTGAGTTTATATTAATTCAGGGTGACCACAATATTAAATTTTTCAATTTCCTTGACATTTCTCTGACTTTTCCCTGACTTTCAGACAAATTTCCCTAACAGAAAAGAATTAAAAGTACGTATAAATTTTCAATAATAATACTATTGGAATTTTTCAAAAATTTTATATAATATCAGTTTAAATCTTTTTAAATTTAATATCATTTCACAACATATAACATTCGTAAAAATCTCTGGAATTTACAACAACTTTTGAAAAGATCTCTTAAAATTCATTGAAATTTCTTGAAATTCCTAGAAACATCTTAAAATTCCAACAAATCCTTTCAAATTTGTTAACATTTCATGAGATCCCTTCAATTTTTACTAATCTTTTTAAAATTCCTCAAAATCCTTTGAAATACTTTATATTCCAAGAAAGATTCTAAAATCTTTTTAAATTCCTAAAAAACCCTTAAAATTTCCTGTAATCCTTCAAAATTACACAAAAAATTTTCAGATTCTCGTGAAATATTTTTAAGTTCAACAAAGAACTTTAAAATCTCTTAAAATGCACAAAAATTTCTTTAAATTATTGAAAACCTATTGAAATCCCTTAAAATCTTTTAAAAATCAAAAATGACTTAAAATTTTTTTTAATTCTATGAGGACTATTAAAATTCCATAAAATCATTTTTAAAATGTCCAAATTACTTACAATTTTAACAAGCTTCTTAAAATCCTTTAAAAATCCACGAAAAACTTTAAAATCCCTTAAAATACGTAAAGATTTCTTCAAATTCATGAAAGCCTCTTGAAATTCCTTAAATTTCTACAAAATATTGTATAAATCATAAAAATTTTGTGAAATCCTTTAAAATTCCATGAAAAAAAGTTTAATTCTTTAAAATCAGTTTAAAATAATTAAAATCTCTTAAAAAAATTCATGAAAACACCTTTTGAAATCTTTTCCAATAATTACCAAATTCCCTTGAAATTCCGCGAGAATATTTAAAATTCCTGAAAAGCTGTTAAAATTCCCTGAAATCCTTAAAAATTTTACAAAATCTTTTAAAAATCAAAAATAACTTTTTAAATTTTTTTAAATTTCTTGAGAAATATTAAAATTCCTTAAAAACATTTTAAAAATGTAAAAATTTCGGAAAATTCTTATAATACTTTAAATCCCTTAAGGAACATTAAAATTCCTTAAAATTACTTAAGAAAATTTAAATTCCTTAAAACTCTTACAAGCTTTTTAAAATCCTTCCAAATTACATAAAACATTTTCAGAATCTCGTGAAATATTTTAAAATTTCACGAGGAATTTTAAAATCTCTTAAAATGCACAAAAATTTCTTTAAATTATTGGAAACCTATTGAAATCCCTTAAAATTCGCTGAAATCTTTTGAAATTCCTAAAAACATCTTTAAATATCTTAAGATTCCACTACAATATTTTAAATTCCATGAAATCCTTTACAATTATTTTACAAAATCGTTTAAAAATAATAAAAATCTCCCGAAATTCTTTAAAATTCCCTAAAGTGTATTAAAATCTCTAAAAAAAACTCTTACAAGTTTCTTAAATTTCTTTATAATTCCACGAAAAACTTTAAAATCCCTTAAAATACGTAAAAAAAACCTCTATAATGTTTAAAAACTTTTCCAAATTCCCTAAAATTCCACAAAATCTTTAGAAAATCATAAAAATCTCATGAAATCCTTTAAAATCTTTAAATTCTTTAAATCCCCAAAACTTCCTTAAAAATCTCTTCAAATTTCATGAAGTCCTTTTAAAATTCAACAAAATCTTTTAAATATTATACAAATCTCTTATAATCCCTTAAAATTCCTAGAAACCACTTAAAAATTTGTTAAATTATTGAAAAACTGTTGGAATCATTAGAAACCTAGAGAATCTCAGAGAATACCTAGAAATTATTTACAATCCTTCGAAATCTTTGGATAGTTTCTAAAATTTGTTAAATAAATTATAAAAATTATATATGTAATACGACAAAAATAACTGGTAGTTAACGTAAATGTCAATTTCTATTTTCCCTGACAACTACTCGCATTTCCCTGATATTTTCCCGACTTCCCTGACAAACTTTTTTTTCCCTGACATTTCCGTGACTTCCCTGACTTCCCTCACATGTGGCCACCCTCTAATTATTCTTTGTGTACAGCTCACTAAGATAGATATTTTATCTCCAAATGCAAAGAGTAAAAAAAGGGGCAGATTTTCAAAAATCTGGGAAAAAGGGGAATTTCTCAAAAAAGGGGGAATTCCTCTCAAAAAGGCCAAGACTCTGCAACCTGAAAAAAAAAAAAAAAAATTAGAAAATCAATAAAAATACGATATTATATACCTTTTCAAGGACAGTTCTTTCCAGAGTAAAATCATAACTATATCTAGAAGCATCTGGCAGTCTATTATTGTAAGCTGCAGGCAAAGCGATTTTTCTCGGAGGTTTATAGGCCTCAGCAATTTTTACATGAACACCATCCATATAAGTCGCCACAGATTCGCACTGGGTGGAATTCGAGGCTCGTGCCATCTTCCAAAATAGTCTTTCTTTACTTCTGAAGAAAAGCTTTTCACTCCAAATACGGAGAAATAATTTATTTTGCTTTTTAAAATCTTTGAAAGCAAAATATAACCTCAGTTTTTATTGTCGCGCAGTTTATCGAAAAATTGGAGTTTATTTTACAGGCAATTATTAATTCCAAGGGATCAATATCAATATAAAAAGAGTCTCCTTCATTCCACACTTTTTATGAGCACTATTGTGAGTAATTCAGGGACAAATTCGCCCATTGCACTTTATTTTGACAGATCAGCTGTGACCTTCCATCTTTGATCTCAGACTTACTTTTTTTACATTGTAGATTAATTATTTATTGCAGATAAAACAGATAAAACTAAAAAAACGATAAAGAACACATAAAGTTTATCAACAGGCTAAAATGCATTTTCTCTGCATATATATTTATTTACATATTTATTTTTATATATTATGTATTTACAATATTTACATCTCTGGTATTTTTTATTTTCAAGCTCAAAAAATTGAAGTCGGTAAGGTAGGAATCTCTAAGTACTACACTTGTGTTATGTGTTACTTATCATATGAGCAAATTTAGAGAACCCGATTTTTTTGATTTTTTCTAACAATTTTTACTTTTTGAAAAAAGTAATAATGCATAGATGTAAAGAACGTGAACACGGACGTCTGGACACTATTTTTATTATTACTGTTTTTTTAAATGTAAAAATTGTAAGAAGAAAAAATGGGTTACAATTTAAATTTGCTCATATGGTAATTACCACATGCCCTCAAATACATACCAGGAATAATTAATAATTAATTATTAATTAATTATGTAATAATTAATATAATAATTATGTAATAATTTTATTTAAATAATAATTTAGATAAATATGTAATAACTGGAAAGTGTTATTAGAATTAAATTATATTAATTTTGTATAATTCATTTTTTTTTATTTTTAATATTTTATGTAATTAAAATAATATTAAATTTAAATATTTATTTTAGTAATTTTTATACAATAATTTAAATAATAATATTTTTTTGTATTATAAAAGATATAAATGAAAGTACATATTCATAATTATATAAAAAGATAAATTAATTTTTTATACCTTTTGTGTCAGGGTTTATTAAATTTTTTAATTAGTATAATTAACATAATTATTATATTATTATATAATTATTCTATTCCTTCGTGAATAGAACATAATAGAATTTAAATTCCAAAATAAAATGAGTGAAAAAGAAATTGTAAAATATTTTAATTGTGATTATTATTTTGGTTTATGTTATTATACAAAAAATTTAATTAATTATACACAAAGTAATCTAATTTAAAAATTTAATTTTCCCGACTGAAAAATTGTACTGAGAATAATACACATATCTAATAACAGATTCGGTACAATTTTATTTATAGTTTTGGCTCCGGTTTACAAATTTCGTTACAAAATCTTAACTTCCGATTGTTTGTGACGTAAGCGTTTATTTACTTAAAGCCATTCATATATTTCATGTACAACTATTTAAAATTAAATATGATCTATTTATTATAGATCAAAAGCAATGAGCAAATTGTTCAGGTAAAAAACAGAGTTCTAAACTTAAAATCAACGTTTTTATTGTCTAGAATACATTTTCGATTTCTCAGTCTATCGATCAACCGATTTCAAGATTAAAAAATAATCTTAAGGATAAGTTTCACTCCTCAAGTTCAGATGAATGGAATCGTCTCTTAACAATTATTTATATATTAATAATTTGATCTCTATTCACAAAAATAGATTAACAATTTTATACTTTCAAACTTCCATAGGGAAAGTCACACTTCTATTCACCAGCCAGTAATAAATTAAAATAAAAAAAATAAAATAAAAACTGCGGGACATTATCTAATTTGTACAAGTAAATTTTTCTAGAAAATTTATAACTACACTATCGTTAATGAAGAGCAGAAGTCCACCATTTCATTTTGTCTCGTTTTGGTGTCTCTTCTGTTGTCTTCACATTTTGAGTTTGCTCCTGTTGAGTTGAAATTTGTCCCAAGAGTCTCTTATCTTCTAAAGATTTCATATAGGCAAGAAAAGACGTCCACATTAGACTGCATATGCTAACGTAAACTACTCTATTTTTTTCCGGGATGAGGAGGAAGTTCACTGTTTGTAGAATCGGCCAGACACAGATACCAATTTTATACGTGGGCCAGAATTTTTGCCTGACTTGGTCCACACATTCGGAAATTGGTTTAAATTCCAGGAAGCTTATTCCGAAAAAGAAACAGCACATCGCAGATGGCCCATAAGTAACTTGTTCCACCAAAGCCTGAAAATGATTGAAAAATTCAGTTAATCAAAATTCCTTTTAAAAAAATAGAGATTTTAAAGGATTATTAAATTAATTCTGTGAATTTTACCTTCGTTATTGCGGATTTTAAATCACTTTTGGGCCAAATACGAGAGGCAACTTTGAGCCAACCATAAAGAGTCGGTGCAACAAAAAATCCTCCATAAATGCTGAATCTTAAAGCCTGGACAAAATCCAATTCCTCCTTTCCTATAATTTTTTGTTGCATTAAACTAGCAACGGGCCAAATTACAGTATAGGAAGCCATTCCCCTCGCCACGGGGTATTTTTTTGTGACCTCCCGAAATTTTGCGATGATTCTCAAGCCTGAAGTCATTTCTGAAAAAGATTGAAAAAGAGAATGTAAAAATTAAGTTTCAACAAAGCTTTAAACATTTTCGATCGGTTTGTAACTCACCCAAAAGTTTGTGGTCTCAGTCAACAAGTTTGGGTTCAATCCCGCCTAGACTTTTTCCTTTTTCTATTTTTAAAAACTTGTTAAATATTTATTAAGTATGTTGGATCCCTTCGAAAAATTCGATTTCTTCATTTCACTTAACAAATATTAAATTTGAAATTTTTTCCCTCTGTAGAATTAATAAATTTTTAACTAGAATTATGCGTACAGAGCGAGAAAATATCCAATTCAAATATTTTTTAAGTAAAAGGAAAATATTAAATTTTGAAGTTAGATTTTGAATTCTTCGTTTTATGTAAAAAGTATCGAAATTAAATATTTTCTAGCTCTGTAGGCAGTATTATATTTGAAAAAAGATTAGCGCTACAGAGCGACAAAATATTTATCTATAATTTTCGTTGAGTAAAATGAAGAATGGAATTTGGAACCTGACACTTGGGTCCAGGGCCGCATTCAGTACGGGGCCAACCAGGGCCCCATCAATGTGGGAAAACATTTAAAAATTGATCCCGAATCCGATATAAACAAAAAAAAAATTCTTTGGTGTAGTTGTTGTTGACGTTGGACCCAAGTGTTAAACTCAAAATTCGATTCTCCATTTTACTCAACAAAAATTGTAAATAAATATTTTTTCTCTCTGTAGCGCTAATCTTTTTTCAAATATAATACTGTGTACAGAGCGTAAAATTATTTAATTTCTATTCATTTTGCATAAAACAAAGAATTAAAAATCTAACTTCAAAATTGAATATTTTCATTTTACTTAAAAAATATTAAAATTAGATATTTTATCGCTCTATACGCATAATTCTAATTAAAAATTGATTAATTCTACAGAGGGAAAAAATTCCAAATTTAATATTTCTTGAGTAAAATGAAGAAATCGAATTTTTAAATTAGAACATACTTGATTATATCCAGAAAAGTTTTAGGGGCCTCTACCGAATGTTGACCCTAGGGCCTCCGAATTCCAAATACAGCCCTGCTTCAGTCCAACACTCTTAACAGACATTATTTTCATCAAATTCACAAGAAAAAAGAAAAAAACGGTCAATCAACGAATTAAAAAAAAATCTCTGTAGCAGGATTTGAACCCAAACCTTGAGACTGTAAAACAAAAACGTTAATGTGAGCTTAGAAAATCAAAAGCACGTTTTTTAGCAGACGAAATCTTCCGTCACAATACATTTTGTTATTTAAATTGTCACTTACTTCAGGTGTTTTGACGATTTTTGACGAATTTTGAAAACTGATCGCTGCTAGATTGGAAGCTGAAACACGATTGAAAAAAATAATCCTGTGGCTGTTTTTGACACTGGAACTGGAGACTAGAATTTGGATAAAAGCACATTTCACTTGATTTTGACGAGATACCTTTGATCGGAGTCGATGTTTAAAGGTGAGAGAAAGATCGCAAAACTCACGGAAGGTGACAAGTTGTGTCGACGCATCAGGAAATACTTTGTCTATAGGGAAACGCGCGCATCTTGGCAATCCAAAAAGTCTAACGACGAGATGACGAAACTGGTCGATCCATTCTTACCTGGCCTTGGCTGCGGTCGTCAGTCGTGGTCAGTAGTGGAAGGGACTCTGTTCAATTCCACTAGACTTGCGTAATCAAAACTGCACGTGCTTGTGACAATCCCTCGCTCGCTTTTCATTGGTCGATATCAAACCGAAGAGTCACGATCTCATCCGATGAAATCCACCAATTTTTAATTTAAATTTTCATTTTTACGTCTCTCGAAACTATTTCCACCATTCTTGGAAGATCAGGGCTTTTTGTAAATATAAGTCGACTTCATTTTTGGCCTTGGAGTAGAATTTTCGTCCTGTGAGAAGAAAAAAAAGAGAATAAATATTACACACCTCAAAATTCGGTTTCTTCATTTTACTCAATAAAATAAATATTAGAATTCGATTTTTTGGATCTGCGGAATAATTAACTTAATAAATATTAAAATTAGCGATATTTCTATTTGAAAATCTTTAGATTTATCTATTAGTTCTTACAGCAGAACTCAAATAAATACAAGTGATCGCTTTCAAAATTTCAAAAAATGTTTATTCCTACGATCAAAAAGTAATTTTGTCACCTGAAATTCAGACGTCACGAGAAGTGTAAAAACCATTTTCTCGCTCACATTTGTACACAAGAAATTTCGATGAAACCGTAAAAACATCACCACAGGCTAATATTATGAAAAATGTACACGTCTTTGATCATTCAATCGCATCCCGTCGCACAATTACATTAAATAACAGTAGAATACGCAAAAACGGAGCGTATAGTAATAATTAAGATTAAGAATTATGAAAATACGATAGTTATCTTACACTTTCTCTACTTCTTTTTTACAGAAATACTCTACTGGAAATGAAAGTCAAAATCTGTCGATATCTGAAAAGTTTTGGACAAAAGATCGCGAAAATTGAAGATGGAAAAATATGTACATAATTATATCGACAGGAGTGAATCGTGATTTTAAAAAAAAAATCACTAAAAATATAGACGAAGATTAATGTAGATCAACTTTAAATGATAACTGGTTAAAAGTAGGTTGTACTCAATTCGCAGAAATATCAAAGAAATCACAAAGTCCTTCATTTTCTCCTACGCAGAAGTTGTAGTCCTTTTCTCCCAGCGGTGGGCTCAACCTCACTATAGGTCCAAAAACTATAAAAAAAGAAATTAAATTATCAGATCTATTGATAAAAAACCATTAAACCAAATTTTAAAAAACAAGGGAACTTACCGTCCGAGTAACAATCGTCGACTTCGCAGTTTCTTCGATTATAACCATCTAAAAAAAAGCAGAAAAAAATTTAGAAAATTTACAAGAATTTTCATATTGTCGAATAAATTAAAATAATCACCTGACATATCGATGTCACGCAAAATGATTTTCGCGTCCATGAATTCCGCTTCTTCCTCTTCTTCATCATCGGTGTTCACTTCCACTTTTAGAGTCTTTGGTGGTCTGAAAAATTACGATATATAAATAAATCTTGAATTTACTTCTTTTAATTTTCTATTTTTTGTTTGATCTCTACCAAAAGGACAAATCTGACTTAAAGATCGTCCATCCCCGATTATGATCAGTTTTATGTTTGCTCTGTGCAGACCGGAAATGCTCACTTCTCATTCCCGATGCGAAGAGAGCAGTTTATTTTAAACGAAAAAGTTATTTCTTTACCTTCCAGCTTTTCTTTTATTCGGTTTGACTTCTTCTTTCTTTTCGTCTTCGTCTTTATCCCTTTTAATTTCCTTCACTTTGTCCTGAAGCCTCAGTTCTAGAACCTGGTTTTCGTAATTCTCAACCAATTCTTGCTTGACCATGTAAGCCATGATTTCTCCAGCAGGACTTTTCAGATGCAACTCGTAATTCACTTCCATATCTTCCTCGTTGTCCTCTGACTATAATGCAAATTTTTATTATAATAAAAACTTGTATATATAAATACTTGAAATTAAAATTAAATAAAAATGGAATTGGTGATTACCTTTGCGATAGATGGTACACTGATAATTGTGTCATTTGGTGCTTTGATAGTGATGCTCAATTCTTCACTGAGATTATCTTTCATGTCCTCATAAGTCACATAGGCGAATTTTTTGTTCGTTGTGTCGCCCTGGACATTTTTAATACTTTGTTTGATCCACTGCGTGTGTTTGTCTAGTAGTTTTTCGTGCTCTTCCAGCAATCGAATTTCATCCTTTAATTCTGTTAGTTTCTCTCCGATTTCCCGGGAGTTGGATCCTGGACCCGCACCTCTGTTTCAAATAAATTAAATTAAACACAATTCAAATTATTTTCAAAAATACAATTTCTTCACTTAACAAGTATTGTTCATAGAGATATTTTCTTTTTGTAATTTTACTCATTTTTTTAAATAGAATTATTAAGACAAGATATGTAGAAACATAAACCCAAGAGCTTTAATTGAGAATATATTCCAAGGATAAGTTCAGTGTTTAAACTAAAGTAAATTACTCACTTCCACTGAATACTGTTTTTGCTCTTCTTCTCAATTAATCCAATACCCTCGAGAACATTTGTGATATCGTAAATGCGTCTCTTTTGTCGAACTTCTAAAATATCAGCAGCCTGTAACAAATCATTTATCTTATTGTATCTTCAAGTTTCTCTATTTTCATTAAATTAAAAATTAGAATAAACCACATTTTGGCGCTTCCGAAAAACTTTTTAAGAAAACGTAAACATTTGTATGAAGTAATTAAAAAAAAGTCCCGAAAAAAGGTAAAAGAATAAAAGTGGAGACCTGAGAATTAAAAGAAAAGCTCTGTAAATTAAAAATATTGATAAAAAGGAATAATTTCGTAATTGTAAGTCAAGATATACTCCAAAATCAACAAATTAGGTTAGGTGAGTGAAACTTTTCGATTACAAAGAAAGCGGAGGGAAAATGCTTTTTTCACCTTATCCTGAAATCGATAAAATTTCGGAAAATTCTATAACGTAATTAATGTAGGGACTAAAGGAGAGGAAATGATGAGCATAGAATAATAAACCGTCTTTCAAAATTCCCGCAGCTGTAAATGGCGTGTACGCCCGCAATATTTAATCAGAATTTTGGAGGTTATCTTTTTATAAGCAAAGTTATTGAACTCTCTCACCACTTTTAAATCAAGAACTCCATCCTTAGCTTTTTGTAAAAGGCTCACGAAGCGCGTCGTTAATAATCCCAATGATTTCTCGAATCTACTATGCTGATTATCTGCCATTTTTGAGACCGTTTGTCAAAAATTTGAAAAGTCCTCTACGCTTCGAAATTGCCGCAACACTAATACCCTTCACTGGTGACATCTAGCTTTATAAACTTTGAAAAGAGGCGGGGGCATAGATTTTTAGATGATCTGCTATTTAAGTAGATATTTTGGTGTTTGTTAATTGAAGAGAGATTTTTATGTGTTTAATAGTGATTATAATTATGAGAATTTGTTTAATTAAAAAGAAATTAGGTAATTAATCGAAAGTTATATGCAGTCTGGGGAATGAATGAAGCTGATTGGCTGATAGGACTAGGCTTCCATCAGGGTTGTGAAGTGACGTGTCATTCGAAGTTTTTTACGTACACTCGACTCTCCCAATATTAACCATCGCAATATTAATAAACTCCCAATACACTCGAGTCTCCCAAATGTCAAGAAATTCTTTATCTCTATAGTCATATCAATTACGCATGCGTCACATCAATTGCGCATGCGTATTGTGTATAATATAATATTTTTTAGCGTTTTAAATTACGCACGAATAGCAACCAATCAGATGCCGAATGCAACGCGTGCGCAGTGGTTACAAGTGGGATTTGAGAAAGACGGACTTGACATTTGAGAGAAACATGACTTGACATTTCGGAGAACTTGAGATTTGGGAAGTTGACATTTGAGAGACTCGAGTGTATGCCTTCCTTCGTGGGCATGTCAACCCAACCCTGGTTTCCATTTTTTTTCCATTTTTCTCAATAGGACACCCTAATACCGTAAGAGTGAGAGAGACGCAGTATTACTACCACCTCTCTCATTCTTATGGTTTTACGCAAAAACATGAGAATTAGAGAGACGCCCTATTACTAAAATCTCCCTCCTCTCACAGTTTTGCGCAAAAACGCAACGCATTCCGGATCTATGTGGGTGGCGTCCTATGATTGCGTTTTGGGTTTCGTCATAATGAGAGTAAAAGAGAAAAAAGTATACTTCTGTCTTTTTCTCTCTCATTATGACGCAACGCAAAACGCAATCATGGGATGCCACCCTGAGTCGCCATCCTCGAGTGGCGTCCCATGATTGCGTTTTGCGTTTTGCGTTGAGTCGTAATGAGAGAGAAAAAGACAGAAGTATAATTTTGTTCTTTTTTAATCTGATTATGACGCAACGCAAAACGCAATCATGGGATGCCAACCTGTTGATGCCGTTCCATGGCAGCAAAAAACGCAAAACAGAAGGCAGAAAATAGCACACTCGTAGTTCCCAATATCAACCAAATTTCTTTTCTCAAATGTCACATCAATTGCGCATGCCTCACATCAATTAAGTATGCGTATTGCACATAAAATTAAAATAATATTTTGCGCGCCAATAAAAACAAATCAGATGCCGGAGCGCAACGCATGCGGAGTGGTATCAAGTGAGATTTTAGGTCCATGCTGGTTCATATGGAGAACGAAATGCGGTTGATATTGGAAACGTGTTGATATTGGAAAGGTTATTATTGGGAACGTCGTGTGTAAAAGTGAAAGATATAAATACAGTCACTCTCTCATATGTTGCGTTTTTGCGTAAAACCATGAAAGTGAGAGAGACACACTGCTACTACTATCCCTCTCACTCCCATGGTTTTGCGCAAAAACGTACACTCGACTCTCCCAATATTATCGAAATCCGTGCCAGAGACCTTCTCTCAAATGTCACACAAATTGTGTATGCGTCATATCAACTGCGCATGCGTATTACGTATAATAGAATATTTTTAAGTATTTTAAATTGCGCGCGAATAGCAACCAATTAGATGCCGAGCGCAACTCATGCGTAGTGTATCAAGTGAGATTTGAGACTGGCGTCCTATGATTGCGTTTTGCGTTGCGTCACAATGAGAGAAAAAGAGACAGAAGTATATTTTTGCCTTTTTTTCTTTCATTATGACGAGAGTTAATATTGGGAGAGTCGAATGTAATGCATTTCGGATCCATGGGACGCCACTCTCTCGAGAAGAATACAGCTGCCTGCCAATCTGCCATCTTTCGAAATAAATGGAAAAGTGTCTGCCATGTGTCTGCCAAAGTGCTTCATTATCAGCAGTAGCGTATCTAGGAAGTAACGTATTTGGTATTCAAAAGTCCAGTTTTGCGAGTTTATTTAATTAAACTAAATCAGGACTTAAAAATATGATTAAATTACTTAAATTTCTCTTTTTATACTTAATAATTAATAAAATAATTTATATTGCATTTTATATTATTAAAGAAGAATTTATTGAGAATTTCCTTAAATTTAAGTTGCCTTAAGAAACTTTCTAAAGATACGGGCCTGAAGGATTCGGATTCCGGAGTTTCGGCAATTCTGAAACGATGATTAATTGGACCGTCGATCGACCATTTTTTCTCGATTGCTTTGCGACAAGTGTTTAGAAAAATGGCAAAGTTAATAAAGCAACTTCAGCCTTTGATCAAAAGTAAGTATGAAATAATGTTCCTGGCAGTCTGCTGTATTTTAAAATAAAAATCTAATTTATATTTAGTGCAACTGTCACTCATGTCAAGTGACACACGCGTTCGATTTCTTACATAACGTCAAAAATCTCCTAAAATTAATGTAATTCGACTTTTCGGAAGTTTAAAAATCATGAAATGATTATTGATAAATATTAATTATTAATATGACTTCGTCATATCTCTCTGTGTCCTTAAAAGTTGTGAATTATTGAAATTGTTTTGGGCTTATATTTGTTTCAAAATTAAGGCTATGTATTACTTATCCTATCCCTACCTTACCGACATCTTTTATCCAACATTCTAAATTAATTGAAATTTTCGAAAATTAAAGAAAATATGCTAAATGTCTTAACTTCAATTATAGAAACTTTTAATTTGATATCTCAATAAATTTAGAACGTTGCAGATAAAAGATGTCGGTAAGGTAGAGATCTAGAAAATTAAATTTTGAATTTTAAAAAAGAATCTTGAGAATTCGTTATTTTACATAAATTGTTAAATAATATAGCTGGAAATGATGAAAAGTTCCGAATTGGCCGAATTAAAATCTTGTATAACGAAAATAATGAATGTTACGAAAATCTAACAACTTTTTTTTTTTTGCAGCCCTCATAGTGGAGGCGAAACCAAGATTACACGTAATTGGTGAATATGCCAAAGTCGAATTGGTCCCACCGACTATTAAAGATATTCCCCAGATTCGTGCCAGCATTGGAAAGATCATTCACAGTGCAAAAACTGGCAGCTATCGTGATCTCACTGTAAAAGATGCCTGGCTAAACACCCTCGTCGCTATCGAAGTTTACTGCTGGTTCTTCATCGGTGAATGCATCGGTAAACGACACCTTATCGGTTACGACGTTTAAAAATCTTGTCTGTATCAATTCGTTATAGATAATTATGTAATTATATTCCCAGATATTCCAATAAACCTGTGGTTATAGGCCAAATTAAATCTCAGAATTCATTTAACTTTTAATCTATGATGGAAAAAAAGCAACGTATTCAAAATATTGTATTTACTCTCAACGGTGTTCGATTTCTCCATTTTACTTAACAAATATTATACTTAGTTTTTCCCTCTGTAGCAGAACTCACTTTTCAAGTAAAAATATGTATACAGAGCGAAAATATAACTAATTATAATATTTGTTGAATAAAATGAAGAGATATAATTGTCAGGTTGGCATATAATGTTGGATTTAACATTATTAATCATCTCGATTATAGTTTTTCAGTCTTTGCTGTTCATTTAAAACAATGCTGTTTTGCGTATTCCCAGATGCAAATCGCTCCGGTTACGTGGACATTGAGAGACCTAATTACTCCGATTTGCGGAATTTCGACGCAGGTATCCAACATGGGTATTAAGTGAGGAGGTATTCCATCTTTCTCGTGCCTGGAAATCAAAAAAAAAAGGTTCAAATTCGAGCTCGGATTTCTAATTTTGTTTCTAATCGTTTAAAATTACCCTAAAAGGAGAAGAGTCTTTTTCTCGAATTTAATTTCTAAGAGACTGGAGCTGTAGGCAGTTTGTTCCAGGCCAACTAATTTCCAGCCTTTCTCCTGCTTTTCTAGCAAGTACTTAGATATATCTGGAGGCTTCACCTGAAATACATTAATTTTTAATTATAATATTACTCCTGAATTTTGGAATTAATTTTCCTTTACCTCAGTGACTTTTATCCATTTTTCGGCAGTGACACTCAGAGACTGGAACTCTTTATTTTCCGTAGACTTTTTATTTCCTAGGACGAGTTCACTCGCTCCAAATATTTCGCAGGTTCTTGCGAGTCCTCCAAGATTTGGAATTTTATCTACCAATGAGGCAACGACAATAATTCCCTCCTCTCTGTTTATTTCATTGAATCTTGAATCCTGGGATTCGAGACTTTCGAGAATCGTCGATTTTTGAGGAATGAGTTTCTTCTGGAGGTCGAAAGACTCATTACTTGAGAACTCGCTTTTTTCTGAAAAAGTAAGAAAAAAATCAATGACCAAAACTTCAAACTTGAAATAATTCAATTTAAAACATTTTTCACCTGTAGACTTTGTTGTAGTCGCAGAAAGAGCAGAACTCAAAGAATTTGTTTCATCGAATAATTTTAAGGGATGTTGCTTCCTTTCGAAAAATTTAAGAGCTTTAAATGCTTTCGGTGATATTAATTCATCGCTACTCATGTTTGTTAAACGAGGTACTTCATAGTAAATAGACTAGCAAAAAAAAATGTTTCAATAATTGCAGATACTGAATTTTTATATTGAAAAATAATTATTCTCAAATATGTAAATACAAACCTCTAAACTATAGTTTTCCAAAGAATGAAAATTGTTGTAATAAAATTCATTCGGTATCTTAAAGTTTCGTTCATCCATTGTTTCTACAATTGATTTGTACAAAATATCTTCCTTTTGGAAAGCGTTATAAAGTTGAACAATTGCTATCTGCAATTTAGAAAAATAGATTTTAAAAAATTTGAAGAAATTGAAGCTCTAATTTAGTAATTTATTTATTTACTTGGCAGGCAAGGCGAGTGTTAAAAATTGGACCAAGACATTCAGGAGCGAGAAAGGAAACAGCTGTTTTAAAAAAACTTTCAAAATCATCCTTGACAAGTTTCGAAACGTGAAAAATCACGCCAGCTACAAATTTAATATTCCCTGGACGTTTTTCTTTCACCTACAAAAAATATTTTATATAAGAAACAAATACTACTGGAATAGAAAAATAATTTTTAATTTGAACCTCTTTGAAAAAATTCCACAAGCTAGTTTTATCCGCTTCTTTGGAATAAATCCTTGTCAGAATCCAGGACATCATTATCTGAATACTGAGTTGATCCGCATTTGTTAAAACGATATCAATTATTTCTTTTTTTAATTTATCGGTGCAATCCTGAAAAAAATATCAGGATTAAAATATTGAAATTTCAAATATTTAAAATTTGACATTAATTTATCTAATTTACCTCATCCAAAAATGGTTCTAAAATCAACAACAATTGAAAAACTCTCTGCTGGATGCGATGTGAATTCGAGTTACCAAAATATCTTTTCCCTCTGAATTTTCTCAAACTTGCAATCACCAAAGGAAAAAATGAAGAGGAGTAATTTTCTATCGAAGTGATCGCTTTAAATATTAAAACTATTGCTCGAGCTCTCACTTCCGAATCAAGATTATAATTCCTGAAAAGAAAAGTATTTTTAAGCCTTAGACTTAAGTGCTAATGTCAAAATTCGATTTCTTCATTTTACTTCCTAAATATTATAACAAAATATTTTTTCGCTCTATAGCGCTATTCTTTTTTGAAATAGAACAGTGAATACAGAGGGAAAAAAAACTTAATTGCAAAATTAATTGAGTAAAATGAGGAAATCGAATTTTGAGATTAGAGCTAGATTTCAACGTCCTTAAAAATCAAATAGCTTACAAATAAAATCTACAATCCTGATTTTCAGTTTCAGGAGAGTTTTTCACGGACAGAAATCCAATAGTCTGCAATTCTATTTTCACGTCTCGACGAAGAACTTGTCCATGAAGTAGACAATTCAAAATCGGTGTTTGGAAGTAGAAAAGCCATCTTGGATCCAAATCCTCCAAATGTTTTAGCAACTCAATTTTTACAGTTGGCGCTGCTTCTCCTTCTTCCAAAATTTCGGTAATGAACTCCTCCACAATTTTATCCTCAAAACCGAAACATTTTGGATTCAAAGTCAGCTTCAAAAATGCGTCAAAAGCTGCCCAGAATAAGCGGTTTTTTTTCTTTCCCTCAAAAATAGACTTCCAACAATTTCTGACTAGTAATTTGACTTCTTCAAAGTCTTTTTTTGAAACTAATCCCTTTTCCAGAATTTGGGACAATATTCCAATCACATAAGGCACGCCACTCGTTCCTGCCTTATCGAAAAGCGAAGAAGAAATCTCCAGCCAATTTTCAACATTTTTAAAATTTTCTGCACACTTTTCCAATTGTGAATTTAAAATTATTCCAACTGCTGTATAATATTCTGTTGTCGTTTTCCCTTTTATTCCAGAGTTTTCCTCGAATCTTAATGGAGTCAAATAAACTCTCAGCAAAAGTGAAATAGCATTACTAGATAAATTCCAAAATTTTTGATGAGTAAGAAGAATATTTATTCCGTAAAGTCTTTGTAATCCAGAAGAGCTACTCGTTCTTTCTAAAGAAGCGACCACTCCTTCAAAAACTTTTCGATGATTTTCTCGAACAATATTGAAAGTGAATTCGGATACTACATTCAGGATTGAAGAATATTTCTTCACTTTCTCGTAACTCAAGTTTCGATTTCCACTGTAGAGAAAATCGAAGGGGTATCCAAGATATTGGTAAAAATATGGAGATAAAATTTCACTAATTATTTCCAGATGGAGAGAGTCTTGAGTGGCGAAAATTATGAGGTAGTATATAAGTTCGAGAACTCGATCTACTAATTCAAAGTCCATGTAAGGTCTAGAATACGTCGGTTGGATAGTATGTAGCAGAAGAATTACTTCCGTGAAACCTGTACTCTCTCTTTTTAGAATATTCAAGTCCCACAGAATCACAAAAATTCGAGCAAAGGATTTGATACTCATTTTCAAATGTCCTTCTCGAATATCTTTCCAAGATTTCCGAATGAATTTTTCGACGTCTAACTTCTTTATTCTTTCCTCCAAGTCGAGAATAGCTTTCCAGTTTCTTGATCCTCGATAAAAACCTTCGCTTGGAAAAGCCGATAGGATATTCCCAAGAATTTCTAAATCCAGATCTTCTGTGAAACGAGTTATTGCAACAATTATATTTGTTTGGGACTCTTTTCTCAAAAGTGGAGAGTGAAGATTCAAATTCTTCTCAACGAGGTCTTTAATTTTGGTCAATTGACCCTCTTTCCAAGGAAAAGAGATTTTTTTTATTTTCTCAGAGGCAGAACGAAGGGCAAAGGTGACGTAAAAGATTGAAACTGGGTCCCAGGAAATATCGGCGATAGCTGATAAAAATTTTCCCACTAGATTTATTTCCAAACTTTCTGCTAGGATAAACAAATTTTCGAGTTCTGTGACAATCTGCGGAGTCTGGTGGTCCTCGTTTTCGTAGAGAAAACGACTATTTAAGGTTTCTGTTAAAGATTTCAAGAAACGATCGTCGTAAAGTCGAGGATTTAGTTTCAAAATGTAAGACATTCCAAATTTAATTACTGCGTTATTCTCGTGCTGCAAAATCTTTTCGAAAATACAAAGCAACCAGGGAAAGTCCAAACAGTTTTCACATTTTCGGTGCTCTTCTGTTATTAGAGAATTTAGGAGCGAGAGAGAGGGAATAACCATGTGCTGTTGCTTTTCTTCCAGAGATTCAAGAATCAAAATGAAATTAGGAATAAAATCGGGATTTGATTTCTCACAATTTAATGGTACTTTTCCCTCGATTTTTTCTTTCTGGAGAAATTCAGTGACGATTTTAAATAAATAGAGGGACTCTTTTCTTTCTAATTCAACTCCAGATCTCAATCCACTTAAAAGTATCTCCCACAATCTTTTATCAGAAAAGAATAAGATTAAGATTTTTCTTTCGGCTACTGATTTGAGAGCGGCGTCTATAAAAATACACAGAATAGTCAAAGAGTTTTTTAAATCTTGACCAGGTCGGAGTACAAAATCCCAGAAGGCACTTAAAGATTCCAGTCCTGTGATTTTGATTAATTTTGGTATAATAGAAATGAATGATTTCCAATCTGGATTTTTGTTTGTGTAGGAAATTTCTAAATATTCTACAATTAAAATACTTAGATCTTTTGCTTTACTTAATTCTGGATTAAGTTGAAAAGCGTCGACAAAACATTCGATAATTTTTAAAAATTGGTGTCTTGTCTCTTCTTCTTCAAAATGATTAGAAAAGTTGGTTAGAAAATCTTTTAATTCCTGGTAAATATTTGATGTGAAGAGAACCATTTTCAGGATAATGATCTCATAGATTATTAAAAGTTCCTCCGTAGTGAAATTCTTTGCTTTTAAAAATACATCAGAGGTCGTTGACAAATCCTGGATTTTGTCATTAGGTATTTCGAGTCTTTTTTGATATTTGTTGCAGAGAAGCATATGGTAAGATTTTAAACTATTTATGTTTAGTTTTCCTTTTATTAATTCTTCGTCGTAGGATTTTATTAATTCGTTCATTAGATTTCCCGAATTTTGATTCCTTGATTGCACAATTGATAGAAATGAAAAATCCACTGATGGGGAATTCTGGAATTTTTTGTGCAAATCCATATTTTCTGTCCTTGAAAAGCGATTTCTGAAATTTATATAAAGATGTTATTAACGTCTATTATTTATTAATTATTAAATTGTCTTTATGTTTATTTTGTTTATCTTTAATTTTCGGGTAAACTCAAAATTTTATTTCTTTATTTTACTTCATAAATATTATAACTTATAACTATATAGATAAGAAATTTAATTTTATATTTGGATTCAAAATACTTAACTTTTTGTAAATTAACCAGAAGTAGGTACATTATATATATAAAAAAAACTTACCAATTAAATTACACTACTCGAAATATACTTAATACTCGTTATTCGTTATAATAATATAATTAATAAACATTTCAGGAGTAATAAAAATAAAATTATGTTTACGCTCTGTGAAACTTTAGCCAAATGAAAAGTTTCATGAAACTTTGGAAACATTTCACAGTTTCAAAAGTTTCAAATATTAGGGCGGGAAATTTGAAAATAATAAAAAACTGAAGTAAATAAGCAGTTTAAATAATTAATTGATGAAATAAGGAACAAATTAACTTATATACATAAATTAATAATAAAATACAATTATAACAATAATAAAATGGTGTTTTCTTAATTTCTAATCAACTAACGCAAAGTTACCTAACTTAAACTGAACATAAATGCGCATGCGCATTCATTCTGAGTTTGACACTTGACACGTGGAAAAGTGTCTGGAAAATTGAATGAAAACTGTCGTAAAAAAGTGTCCTAAAGTGTCTGACAACCTGTAAATAAAGCGAATTCTTGAATGAAGAGCAATTTTTTGAAAAGTATTAAACTTCAATTACAATTTGTTTGGAAGAGAACTTTTTATTCGACCTCAAAAATGGCGAAAAGTAAATTCGAATATGTGAAAACTTTCGAACGTGATGAACATTGTTTACCGAATTGTTATATTGTTGTTAGAATCGATGGTCGAGGTTTCTCGAAATTTTCAGACGAACACAAATTTACAAAACCGAATGATTTGACTGCCTTGGAATTAATGAATAGAGCTGCCTTAAGTGTAATGGAAAATTTTAAGGAAATCGTTTTAGCTTATGGTCAAAGCGACGAATATTCATTTGTATTTAGAAGAAATGCAGAACAATTTAAACGCAGAGGTTTAACTAATTAAATAATAATAATAATAATAATAATAATAATAAAAATAATAATAATAATAAGCGATTGAATTTTCAACTTAGAATTCGAATTTTTCATTTTACGCAAAAAATATTAAAATTAAACATTTTTCGGCTCTGTAGCGCTAATCTTTTTTCAAATATAAGACTGCGGACAGAGCGAAAAAATATTTAATTTCGATACTTTTTGCATAAAACGAAGAATTCAAAATCTAACTTCAAAATTGAATATTTTCATTTCACTTAAAAAATATTTGAATTAGATATTTTCTCACTTTGTAGGCACAATTCTAATTATAAATTGACTAATTCTACACAGGGAAAAAATTCCAAATTAAATATTTGTTGAGTAAAATGAAGAAATCGAATGTTTAGATTAGAACTTGGCTCAAATGCCCTTAAATGAAGAGCTAGAATTTTGAAATTTACTCTTTGTGATTTTTACAGTTTTTAAAATCACGTCAAACGTGAATTCTCTCTTCGCGTCTTCGTACGTCTTCTACTGGTCTCAGTTGTTCAAGGACAAGGAACTTCGATATCCACCAGCCTTCGATGCAAGATTAGTTTTGTATCCGATGGATAATAATTTAAGGGATTATTTATCCTGGAGACAGGCTGACGTTCATATTAATAATCTTCACAATACTTGTTTCTGGAATCTGGTACAAAAGAAAAACATGACTACAAACGAGGTACCTAATATTTTAATTAATTGAAGATACTGTATTAAAATAGGTTTTTAATAATATCTTTTTTTTCAGGCTAATGAAAGACTGAAAGGAACAGTCTCGTCGGACAAAAACGAAATGCTTTTTCAAGATTTCGGAATAAATTACAACAACGAATTGCCAATCTTCCGAAAAGGGACAATACTCGTTAGAAAAACAGTTCCTGCCGAACACGGAAGAACGAAAAGTGAAATCGTTACGATAGTTGACGATCTCATAGGTGATAGATTTTGGATCGAGAACACAGAACTTTTTGGTGAAAAATACGCCGAAGAATTAAAAAAATCGCCACAATCTCCAATCCAGGAACGAAGAGGGAGAAAATCTCTAGAATTAAATAAAAGTTGAGTCTAAATAGTCAATTTTAGATACTTTTTTTACATTTATATATCACGTAAGGGATGAGAATTGCACAATAAGAAGCATATTGAATTCTTAACATGGAATGCAGAATGCGTTTATTGTGTACGGTTTACAGACAACAAATGTACCTCTGATAATACTATGTTGGAGATAGACATTACAATAAAATATATACTATGTACAAGACGTTGTTTGTTCTTTAAATTAAATTGCATGCCAATTAAAAATAAACGAACAACAAAATTTAATCCAAATTCTCGACTTTTTGCCTGGCAGTAATTAATCTTTTTTGAATGAGATTTACCTACATTCTCGTAGGCATGAGAATATTAATAAAAGATAAGTTACTTTATGATTAAAAGATCGGTATGTAGTTGTCGATCTTGGCACGATGCTTTTGAGCCACGCATTCCGATATCCAGACGATGTTGCGGCACTCCTGTTCCTTGAGTTTCAAGTAACTGTAGAAAACGCCAAAGTGGAATTGCTGGAGGAATGCATTCACGTTCAGACGTACCTCGCGCTCGAAGAATTTATCCTCGAGGGTTTTATCCCCCGGATTGTTGCCTGCGCCTTCGAAGAGGGCACTGTATTCCTGAAAATAAAGCGAAAATTAGAGAAGTATAAAATGAATTGTATAAAAAATACGCAAATATTTACAGCATAATATTCTGCAACTGCCTTCACTTGCTCGTAATCGTCAGCTCGGGCCAAAGCTGCTAATCCATCCGGGTTTAATCGACCACATCGTGGGTACAATTTCGCACGGTCGTCTTTCCCCAACTCCGTTCCAAAAGAGTTAATTGTGATTATGATGGCTCGCCTGTCTGCTTCAAACTGGTAAAAAGATTTTTTATTAGTTACAACATTTAGGAAACTGAGGCTTAGTTTCTAGCATAGTAGTTCTAGTAGAAATAATTGCCTTACAGCAAGTATTTCACACATTGTGTCAGCAGTTGTGCCTCCAATATCTTTACAGAACTTGTAGAAAGCCTCGAGATAAGCTTTGTACAAAGTGTTCCTAATAATTTCGATGTTCATCTCATCCAAGTCCTGCTCGGAAATACAATCGACAAAGAACGGAGCTGCAAATAAAATATATAAAATTAAACTCTAAATTATTGTTTATTTTCATCTGTTTTTTCTTTTTTTAATAAATTACCGAGAGGAGTGTCGACGAGAACAGCATTGTACAATTCTGCAGGAGTTGCTGCGACATGAATGGCCTCCATCTGCTCGAAACTTCCTAGAGGATGACATTTGGGAATCAGTTCGGAAATAGGCCGCTGATGCAAAGTTCCAGTGATGAGAAGAATAATATTGTCGATCATGTAACTGTAGGTGATGAAATCGAGGAATTGTGACAACGGCTCCACGGAATGGTTCCTCATATGTTGAAATTCCACCACGAGCTTTTCCCTCAATTTGTCATCGATCACGCTGACAGCGAGAGGCGAAGGTTCGTTCGCCAAAAAACTGCCATAATCCGTTCCTGCCAAGTGCAGCTTTAAATCTGGGAACAAGTTTCATTTATTAGATTATTTTCGTAAATTAAAAAAATATTAATTAAGTAGCTTAAGAAAAAAGTAATTAAGTATCATAAAGAAAAATCTGTGTATTGTTCCTTTATCAGTCGATTTTAATAATAAGAATAATAAGAATAATAAAGGTTTATTAAGTTGCCTTCCATGGAGATAATCAAAGTCACGAGGTATGAGGTTTTCTAAAATATAGGAAATTTCTTCTACTCTTCTAAACATATAAAAAAAAAGGATTCCTGAAAATTAAAAAATAAATGATATAAGTAAAATTTATCAGAGAATTTTGAACCGAGGAATGAAAATAGAAAGGAAGGACAAGAATTGATTAATTATAGGGAATCAATAATTGAAGTTAATTTAACAAATTTGTCCCGTTATTAATTATCTTTTTCGAGAAATGAAACAAATTAGAGATTTTTTATTGTTGAAGAGTTGAAGATCTAAGGCAACAATGAAAAAGTTAAAAAATAAACAAAATTACGAGAGAATTACCTTCAAGTGTTTCACACTGGACTAAGTTTAAATAATCAGATTGTTGGAGGATTCCACATTTGAAACCACGACACAAACCCTCCAGATAACCGTTGTCGATATTAAACATGCAACCCTTCATTCTGAATATTATTTTTCACGATTTAAGGAATAACAGCGGACCGATATGTCAAATTCGGACCAGAAAACTCGGACTCGCCCTTTTTTCTTCGCGAGTCGATCATATGATCTGTTTTAAACGTTGAAGTTGGTCAATAATCGAGATTTCGACATTTCAAAATGTCGGATCAGATGCGCGCGCACGTTTAGCAAATGAATGAAATGAATAAACAAAAATGATAAAAGTGCGCGTTCTTTTATTTAAATTAAAAAATATCCAGTGATGAAAAATACTGTTTTATTATTGAATCTCTCGAAAAAAAGGAATTTTCATAATTGGTGTAGTAGTTTTGGATACATAATTGACTTGTGGAAGAAATACAAAGACTGACTTTTAAAATTCCCGCCTAGGAATAAAGGGGATGGGGAATAATTTCCAATGGAGCGAATCGGAAATTTACCAGTTTGTTTTGAGTCGTTAATTCTGAAAAAAATGTACAGATGATAGGTAATAAATTCGAGAAAGTGTTGAAAATTATATATATATTATATTTTATAAGAAGCTTATAACTATTTTTAATTGGAATGTATATATATATTTGAAAATCGAAAAATATTCTCATAATAATCGGCAATATTCTCGAGAATATTACCCAATTTTATAAAACCGCGAGAATTGGCAAGAATTTTACATATGTATAGCAGACGACAGCAGACCACGATTTAACAAAAATAATAAAATTTCATAATATTGCAAAAATTAAGAAAATATTCGAAAAGTGAATAATAAAGAAGGAAGTTCTACTCGCGAGTGGAATTTGGTGATATTTGGAGATATATTTGGTGTTTAATGATAATTATTGAAAGAAAATGTGCAGTTTTTGGGATTTTGAAATATTATAAATATTTCTTGTGATCCTTTATAACCTTCAATCAGAAATCAATTATTTTATTAAATAAATAGTGTTTGCAACGTTAAACGTTTTGATTTGAATTTTTAACGCCATGATTAGAAAAAAATTGATGGGGTTGTCTTTTACTTTAGGAAATTCTAATCGTAGATTAATAAATATAAGATTGAGATTTGTTTCCCAACTTTCAGCGAGTGAAAAAGGTAAATTCGGTAAATTGTATTTGTAATAAGTTATATAAAAATATGACTTAAAATTCATACTTTTTCACTATTTTTAGAGTGCAGGATTTATAATTTTTCTAAAATTATTTATTAACTTACAAGACCTTTGATTCAGAATAATTTTGAATATTTCAATTAAAAATTGTTCAATTTTTACATGTATTCAATTCGAGAGATATATTTGATGAATTTTTGTAATTATATAATTTTTAGTGGCACACTAAAGTTATACAATTTTAAAAAACCTTTTAAAGTTGTTGGAGTCAATTTCTATAATCTAAAAATTCGATTTCTTTATTTTACTTAAGAAATATTAAATTTTGAATTTTTTCCCTCTGTAGAATAATCAATTTTTAATTAGAATTATGTGTACAGAGTGAGAAAATGTCCAATTCAAATATTTTTTAAGTGAAACGAAAATATTGAAATTTGAAGTTTGATTTTGAATTCTTCGTTTTATGCAAAAAATATTTATTTATTATTTTCGTTGAGTAAACTGGAGAATGGAATTTTTAGCTTAACACTTGGGTCCAACGACCTTAAGAGGTTCCTAGGAATTTAAAGGGATTGCAAGAGATATGTATATTACAATATTTAAAAGATTTAGTGGAATTCTAAAGGATTTTACAAAGCTTATATGAATTTAAAAAAATTTTGACTTTTTTAAAGTAATTTTAAGGAATTTTTTATGGAGTTATAAAGGATTTCAAATTTAAATTCTTTCAATTCGAAATTGTCTAATCTCTACCTATTTTTTAGAATTATAACAATATTGATTAATTTATATTAAAAATTTCAGATGATGATTTATCGCCAAATGCTCGGATTGCACCAGAATTAAACTATAACAAGTTTATAAATATGTTAAACGACATAGTAAATCAACCCAAAATTCATCCGGAATTATGTGTGAAATTTTTAAGAAAAGTGGAATATTATGAAGCTGACAAAGGATGTCTACAAAAGCTCCAAAGAGATTCTCGTTTTAAACTCTTATGTGACAATTTGGTCGATATGAGTGAATCAATTCCACAAAAGGAAGCTACTTATATTCTAATTCAATTGTGTAAATTAGGAATGAACAATGTGTATCCTTTGACGGTGATAAGATACTGGAATCGGCATATCGCTAATTTAAGAACTATAAGCTGCGTTGAAATTGAGAATTTACTTGTAGAAGTCCTGGGACGTTCGACAAATATTGCCTGGATAAAAAGGAAGAAATTTCTTTTGGCACGTCTACTTAAATTGAAATTTTCAGTTGAGGAACTTGAGCATTATTCCACGGCTTCGATAATTAGTGCTTTTAATTTAATGAAAGCTTTTGGATTTGTGGATTTGAAAACATCTGATACACTCCTCAAGACTTTGGCGAATCAATTTCCACCTAATTGGTTGCAAATATTTATTATTCTCACCCATTTCGATGATCTCCTTCCTGAACACGAATCGCTTTTGCAAGAAGCGCGGAAACATATATTTGAAGATATATTTCTTATTAAAACTGTTTATCCGCTTCCGAATCTGATCACGCTTTTAAGTTCCATCAACACAAAAGTTAACAATGGGTGAGAGTTTGTAATTCATTTTATCAAAGAGACATCTCTGTTGGAAGTAAAAAGATAGAAATGGATAGAAATTTTT
>CAJFCO010000172.1:927309-945214 GCA_904066015.1 Synergus gifuensis | reverse complement strand
CTTTTTAATCACTACATTTCTATTATATCTATGTCTATCCTTTTCAATCACTACACTTCTATCTATGTCTATCCTTAATCTAATCATCTCAATCCTTTTCTATCCTTTTTAGAATCTACTAAAATATCTGCTTTATAACGAAAAAATTAAAAAATTAAAAGAGTAGAACTATATTCGTGCAAGAAAATAAAGAATAAAAAGACCTACCAAACAAGAAATATGATAAATTAGAGACAAAAGGGGTCTGATAGAGATAGGTTAGTGATTATACTAATAAAGAGATTGAAAGGGATAGAGATGGATAGACGTGAAATAAATGAGATTGAAGATATAAGTTATAGATTTAACAAAGAGATTGAAAAAGATAGGGTTGGTTAAACAAGGGATAGATTGGGATAGAGTTTTTTTTGAATGAGCGATACTGATTTTTACAACACAATTCCTAAATTCTTCATTAGCTCAGTGGGCTAAGTGTTGGACAGCGAATTTTGGAAGAGATAGAATGAAAGATAGAAATAGATAGAGAAAATGGATAGAAGAAATTCAAACTTTTTGAAAAAGATAGAATGAGATAGGAAAAGGTAGAGCCTAGAAAATTTTTGTCCTTTTCTATCTTTTTACTTCCAACAGGGTTGGGGGGGGGGGGGGGGGCAAAACTAGCTGCCTCTGATTTTTGATAATGAAATTCAAATCTTCGATATCTTTGTTGTACGTCCTCTAATTTTCATTGAAATTCATTGGTCTTTCTGATTTTTCTAGGTTTTTCTAAGTTTTTCCCACTGTGGTGACAGCGATGGGATCTTTCTCAACTATAGAGAAATATCAAATTATATAACAATTAATCTCGACTTACGGGAACGTAACTGGGTCCGTCACGTTGAGTAGCACAGCTCAAATTTTCCGACCCAACTGCGCCTCTGATGATGAAAGCAACGGACAACAAATTGTAGCACAGAGCGAGGAAGACAATCGGTCTTTCAGGATAGCGAAATCGAGAAGGATCCACCCAAAATGTAAGGAGGGTAAAAAGCGTCGAGAGGAAACAAAGCCAAGCCCATCCAATCATCCAGCGTTCGGCGAATCTTTTGTCTTCTGCCCTGTAATAAGCGTCTGCTCCACACCTCGGGTCGCACGATATCTGAAAACATGCAAAAGTCAGAGAGTCAGTCTCTGGAAAAAAGCGTCAAACAACTGCGGTTATTGGGAATTCCTTAGTCTCGGGCGTATATAAAAGAAGACGAATAAAAGGCTAATAGAAAATAAAATCAATTGTGCACTAACAATGTCGATATCCGGCGTCTGAATAAAGTGCGGTGGGCACTGATGATGGTGATTGGTTGCCGTGGGTAGCTCTACAGGTTGCAGTGATTGAACAGGCCATTGCTGCTGAATTGCTGGTACCGCCGGCGATAGGGTTTCCGATAGAGCTTCTTCCGGCGGCGGTTGCACGCACAGTGTCCCTGAAACAAAGAATTTGCTTATCATGATGGTTCAAAGGTCCAGGATGAAAAATCAGAGATGTAGGGTTTTTCAACTCTATCAAGACTCACCACTGTCAGGGAATCGATCACAGTCGAGCATATTTGGCCATGGCAAGGTGAAACTCGTCAAGGCGGGTTCGCAAGCTCGTCTCACCGACAAGCAAAGCGGTTTGCAAGCTGGAATTGCCACATTCTCTGAACAGACTGGAGCAAAAACAGCGCAGAGGAAGATCCTTAGATGACGAGAACAGTTGTAGTGCACCAGAGGCATCAGCGCTGTCAGCTGGAACAAAAATATTATTCAGTAAAACCAATTGTGAAAAAAAGCGACTCGACTATGAATCGCTTTTGCTAAATATTCTGTTCTGAAATTCAGATTTGGTATGAGGCAGCAAGATCTGAAAGAACAGCGAAGAAGGCGTCGGAGGCGGAAAAGGAAGAAAAAGGAAAGAGGCTTGAGATATAACGAGCGGCGTGCATCGCGGGTAATTATCCCGCCCATTCTTCCCGCCTCTCTCGACGGACCCGTCCTTTCGGTGGGCCTTAGATTCGCCCATTACGTCCCGTCCGTTTCTTCGCCCGGACCCATTCGCCCAAATTATAGTTCCCATGAAATTACGTGGTAACCTGTAACACTGGGCCGCTGGCACCGTCTTGCTTCTTACACGTGCACGCATGTATCTTTAGGATGCGAGTGTAAGTGAGAAGTTGTATACTCTCAAGTACGTGCCCTGTAGGCAGCAGGTTCTCTCGAACCTGTCCGCAATCGTGGAACCCACAAAAGGGCAATTCCTACTCTCTTGGGAGATATATAGTTGTTACTGCAGGAATAGTAGATTCCGAATAAACAAGGTGAAGGATTCAAGATCTAACGTTACTCGAAACTGATCAGGAACTTTTCTTATGTATCACTAGCTGGATCAATGAGGACAACACCGAGTGCATCGTTGGAGATATTATTGGGACTGCCTCCGTTGGATATTTTGATTAAGAAACAAGCATCTTTGGAGGCATATAGACTGATAATAAAAGAACTCGGTAGTTCGGTTGAGAGGGCTTATTTGGATAGGATCAGGAAGAACAACCTCTGTGAAAACAACGTCCTGAACATGGAAACTGACGTTATGGTTAGGAAACTTTCGTTCATGAAGCCCTTTAAGGTGATTTTGCCAGATAGGGAAACGTGGCATGATGAACAGAAATGAGAAGTGATGTTTTAAATATCTGTGGATATTTATACCAATTAGAACCTACGAAAGGTTCCTTGTGAGTAAATCTGTGACATGGTTTTAAGTTTTTGAGGACGAGATCTGTAACGGAGAAAAGAGTTTAAAAAAAAAGATGAAGAGAAGAAAGGTCGTCTCGGCAAATGGAGCAACAAGTAGAAGCGATGAGTATAAGGAGATGAGGAACAAGAAAAGGCCTGGAATAAGATGAACAAGGAAGCCGAGGAAGAGAAGAAGCGGGGAATAAATGTGAAAAAGGAAAAAGGATGCGATAGGCCGAGAAGGCAAGAAGCCATAGAGCAGAAGACGGACGTCTTGTTGTCTCCGAGCTCGCTTGTCTGTCAGCTGCTTTAAAATGCCGTTTTGCAGGCTTCTTTTGTTGAGCTTCTCTCTTCCCCTCTTCCGGCCTGATGCATTCTGCGGCTCTTTTTCTCCGTCGGTACGGCAAAGTCCGCGGTGGAAAAAACGCGAAATAACGAACGGAAGGGTTGATACTGAGCGAACCGGTCTCTCTTGATTTAAAATCGTCTCTCCCTTCGATTGAACCTCTTTCTCTATAGTGGCATTCACACGCACGAGTTGCTCTGCAAGTGCAGCCGCACACCTTGAAATCGACGAGGACCCTGCGTTGATGTCCGAGACATCACTCAGTCGCCCTTCCTGTCCATCTTTTTCCGAACTCGGTCTGTTACGGATGAACGCCCTTGTGATTCCCTTTCTTTAGTTTTTTTTTTCGAGTGCGACTCCATCGTGGGACTTGATTTTATAAACCCTTCTCAGAAAATGTCTCGGTATAATTTTGCGATCATTACTTAGATAAAAGGCCCTTGAGTGATATAACTTTAATTGAAATTTGTTTCTAGGAGTCCTGCCGGAAATCACACGCTTTTATTTGACCAAGAGAAGGGTTGTGTGAAATGGAGAGAGAGATTGGTCGTAGGTCGAAGACTGGGGGATAGATTATGGACGTAGATACTCTGTAATTTCAAGCCTTCCGGGAATGGACGGGAATTTATAATTGACAGCAACGTCTGCGTCTTCGCCAAGATGGAGGCGGATGGTCGAAGGTACGAAGTTAGAAGTCGCCGAGGGGACTGTGACGAGGCCTAAAGGATGGTCAGTCTGTAATTGACGTGCACCTGAGTCTTTAGGCCGGATGTGGTAGAACGTTAAGGACAGCAATTACCTTTTAGTAGATATAATAAAAGCACGTTGTATCTTCCCTTGTGCCTAGCATTTGGTCTCGATTTCAGCTACCTTTAACCCAAATTTTCCGACCTCGACAATTGTCTCGATAAAATAAGCAAAATAACCAGCTGATAATATTTTTATAAATATGATAAATTGCTTTTGCCTCTGAAGTGGATTCAAGAAAAGTTGTTAAAGATGACGTAACTTGAGTGGTTGATTATAGCTGGAAAAGATGATAAATTAGCGAAAGAGGTAAATGTCCAGCGATGGTGTTGCGTGCGTCAGGCTAATGGCGCTTCACGGTCAAAAGAGTATATAAATGTGGATATACTTGGAGTAACAGTATGTACCTTGAACCTACACGCCGACAAACGCTGTCGTAGTCATTGCGGAGAGCACCGGACGGAAAGAGTATAAGGCTTTGAAAGTCGAGGCAAAACGATAGCGGCTTCTTTGACGTCGATACGCCAGCCGGTCATTCCATTATTTGAGAGCTTGTAATACACCATCTCAGAATTAACGCAAGCCTTTAAAAAGTCAAATAGGTTTTCACAAAAAGCCCACTAACAGATTTGACTCGTTATATCTCCGAAACAAAAACTATGCTCAACTTGAAATTTTGCCTACTTTGAAGTATCACCATAAGCTATTAGACACAATTGATTTATCGGAAGCCGATAAATCTACCGATTCAGATGATTCGGGCTCCATGGGATATAACCAAAATAGGAGTTCTAAGAATGGCGCCTCTAATCGACCTAATAAAAGCACTAAACCTAGTGATGTCCAGATATCACAAAATTCAGACCCTCATACGGCAATGCCGTCAAATGAAACTCCTGCTTCTACTGTTAAATACACTGTTAAATACACTGTTAAATATACTGTGGAATATAAAAACGGAGAGCGCAATGAAGAAATAGAAACTTTATCTAAAGGTTTCCCAAGTAACAAACTCTGGTCAAGCTATAATGACCGTAATGTGTTGAATGAGCGATGACAACAATGACTGATTGACTCAAAATGCACTCAAAACGAATTTATCATTGTACTCATTGTTGCGAATGGTTTCCTATTTCCCGGAGTGGAAAGAGCGTAAGGCTCGATTCTCTGATCCGACGTCCCTCTTTAAAAGAGTTGAGCAGGTATCTGTTACGATCTTGAAGTTGCGTTGAATCTGTCGGCTGAAGGAGCACCAAAGTGGACCTGGAGTTTAGAGAAACGGAGAACGTAAATGTAAGGGAAAGGGACGGAGCGAGAAGAAGGCCGAGCGAGCCGACAAAGAGACGGCTTTCTTACTCCATTCCGAGCCAGGACGAAGACCTGAAGACCGGATCGCGAATGCCAGGCTATTCAGACTCCATCCAAGGGGAAAGAAATCCACCGTGGAACACTCAAGATATTTTGATTCGCACAGGACGTACTTGTTTACCCTAAATACTTATCTAGCTCCATCACTCTAAAAGAATATTCAGATTCCCCAGAATCATCATTTGAAAGAATTTTTGAATTTTCCAAAACAGAAAATCAATCAATGAGGAAACTGGGATCACTTTCATCTTCGCAGGAAAAACTGGAGCTCAGAGATCGAATCTGATGCAATCCAAGGCAGCTGAGCTAAAGTGTTCTATGAGAAATATCCCGAGGCACTTCTTCGTAAAAAAAAAGTGCGGCATGAATATCGATGGCTCTCCCGAGCACCACGCAACGTTATTCGTTCCATTCCTTTAAAGAATGTCGGCGCCATGTCTTCTCCCTAGTGAACGGGCCAGATTACCGTTTATAGTGTGCAATACACATTTACAGAGGGTATCTCATAGATAGTGGTCATAAAAGTATAAAACCTGGATCTCTAAGTCAGAACTCGAGAGGTATAAAAAGTGGAATCTATGAAATAAAGTACAATTACGATTAAGGAAACTTTCTGAAACTGGAGTGAAGTAAGAAGCTAAAGATAGCCAGAAGCTCTTACGTCAGAATTCTCATTAGCTTGGATTAAAAAGGTCTATTAGTTAATGGAATATTTTTAATTGACACTGATTTCTCTTTTTTCGAGTTCGGCTGCATGTGTGAGTGCACGTGTTTCAAAGGATATGCCGCAGAAATAATTTGCAATGGCACCCACTTATGGTTTTATCGACGTCTTTCCCTAGATGCCTTCATATAGGAGAATCTGGTAGTCTAATAATAAGTTCCGCCTCATGACTTTCCTGAATATTAAATTGATGTTGATGCAATAATCCTCATTTCCCAAACTCGTTTCATCTGTCTTGTAAACAAAATTTAAGTCCTTACTGCTACTCGATCTTGCAAAATAATGCATTAATTCTGAACCGAAGGCAAAATGTTAACTTGAAAGAAGTGCGTTTCTATATCTGTGTATATTTTTTTTTTCTTCTGGACGATAACCGAAATCCTCGCGATTATTTGGAATGACGAGATTCCATTAAAAGCGAGTCTTCTTGGCGGAATAGCACATATGCATACATACTGCGCACCTCGACAAGAAAATCGCATTAAGACGATCGACCCGATGCTTACGTTTGATGATCGCCGCGGAGATAAGTCCCTCATGAATCTCCCGAGTGGAAAGGCCTTAAGGCTTGAAGCAATCTACCCCGTCCGGCGGATCATTCGGGGTTAATTAATTAAGGTTTAGTTAATTTGTGCCCAAATTAGCTCTTCGAAATTGGTCCCGAAATCAATTGGGCTAAGAAAAAGAGCTTTTGATATAATTGTCGTTTTAGGTCAGTGACCCTGATTTTGTTGAGTATCCCCCCTTTTGGAAGCAAAAAGATAAAGTGTCTATCTTTTTGAATATCTTTCAATCTTCAGGATTGAAATAGAAAGGAAAAATGAATCCAAATGTATTCCTCCCTATTCATGCCAATCTATTTCTATCTCTTTTTCAATCTACAAAAGAAAATATTTTTAATCTCTCTCCTTTTGAATCTCAATATTCCTATATTTCTGTATCCTTTTCTTTGTATCCTTTTCTATCTTTTTACTTCCAACGGGGCCTTCATATTCATTCCAGGCCTTGCAGACTGGTCCCTATAGTTCCCTATTTCCAATACTTGGTCCAAACAAGTGAATTCTAAAAATGCAAGTAGATAGACACCCAACGGTTTAAAAGTATTTCCTTTTTTTTTTGTTTAACGTTAACTGTTGGTTCTTTCTCCTGAAAGCTGAGGAGGTTGTTTTGTTGAGGAAATGAGGATGTTTTTTTGGTTTCACGCTTTTGGATTCGCGATTTAGTCCAGGTAGATGAGAACTAAAGACTGAAGGCGAAGAATGTGCGTAAACCCGTGACAGAAGGATGAAATCACGACGCGGTTGGCGCGGTTGGATGGTAAGGTGTTCGTGTATACGAATAAAGCTTAAGGCGCAAGAGTAGTGGTATTTATAGCCAAGGGTTCACTCTCGCTCGCTCAGTATTATTATCGTAATAACATTAAGGCGGCTGCTTTTGAAGCTCCTCGAGGCCAGGACAAGCCGACGAACACCAGCACGAAGTTGTACACCAGCACGAAGTTGTACAGTATATTGCACTGCGTAGGCATGTAGGCCGCTTAAACTTTAAAGCGTACAGACATCTAGTATTTTTTCCTTCCATAAACGTTCTGCATGTTACTTTATTGCGGATACTGTTAAACATCGGGATGTGTGTCAAAATCAGGAAAATTTATGACTGTGAAATGGTCGCTATTGCAAGAACGATAAAAAAAACATAATAGTCATAATTTGATTTTTAGTTTCGAGATCTGAGTTGGAAATTTTTCGATTTGAGTTGGTAATTCGTTAAAAGACGCTACGGGAAATCAGGAATAGCACTAAACTTTGGAGGATGAGTTACGAGTCTCGAGTTCTTTTGATGCGAGACAGCTGAGCTGAGGAGTCATCATCTCAAGATCAAAGATCTCTTTCCGAACAAAGTGGCACAGTTGTAGTTTACCAAGGGTTCCATTTTCGAGAGAAAGAGCTTTCAACAGCAATGCACGTGGCAAATGATGGATTCTCCTAATCTCATGAATCTGAAAGTAGCTTAATTAATCTGCTCGTCTCTATGTCGCATGTATAACGAATATACGGAGAGACTTCAATTATAAATTTTGCAACATATTCTAAGTTAGAATTTAGGGATAATCCATGTTCTATTACAAAAGTTTACATAGTGACGCTCAAATTGTAGTTGTGATGAAGACATCTTAAAAATTGTACACTCTTTCATATTGGGAGCACAGTAGTTCCAAATCGCTATATCAAACCTCACAATAACTCTATAACGAGAATTAGTAAAGAGCTATTTATAGATAGAATAAAAATGAAATTTTACACTTCTCGATAAAGTAGTAAGAATTTTTCTAAATCATTATAGTAAAAACCCTGATAGAAGATTATGTTATGTGGGAATTAGTACAAATAATTATTATGACAAGTGATATTTACAAAGAATAGAAATTAGATTAAATAGAAATTAAGATACATAAATATTATGGTGAACGTAAATTCGGAAATGTGAAAATTATGCTAAATGAAAATTCGGTAAAATAGAAATTATGATAAATGGCAGTTAGGATAAATACAACTTATGTTAATTGAAAATTCGAATAAATAAAATTTATGGCAAACGGCTATTCGGTTACTTAATTTTCGGTCAAATGAAAATTATGTTAACTGAAATTTGGGGAATATTCATGCGTCCCTATCTGGATTATCCCTAAATTCATACATTTTTTAAAAATCTTTGATATGCCAAAGAACATTATTTCATAATTAAAGTCTCTGTGTAAAGCGTCATAGAAATAATGTGCGTGCATAGGCAGGGCAATTAGTCGACTGGCTCGATGAGAACATGTCTGCTTGATATGCGAGTATATAGAATATTGCGATGAGAAGCATGCTGAAAATAATGTAGCGGCGGCGCCTTTTATCGTCTGACGTTCAATTAACGTCGAGCTGTAATTACTGGCGGGTCCTGTCGAGCATTGCACGACTTGTTTCTTCAGTGCTCTTGATGATCGTCGTTAAAAAAATTTATACCGAAACTCAGCCTCGTCCTTCTTCTTTTCCCGGTGAAGAAACTCACATTATGTCCCAAGAATAATGAAGAGAGGCGGAAACCTGTCGGCGTGAGACAATTTTTCAAGGAAAGAGTTGTAAATTTGTAATTTCTTTGAAAACTTGATTCAGCTACCTCTCAATTTATGTCTTCAAGTTATTCTGCGAAAGGGGAAGAAATTTAGGGATGGAAATTCGATTTATGGGTACAAGTGGGGAGCTGAGATGTGTACACGCTTCAAAGGTCATTCAGAGAAGATCAAAGCTAGGAGCTTCTAAACAAACAACTCGCTCTCCACTGTCCCGCGGCAACATGCTTGCGGCATTTATGAACGGTTGAAGGGTCTTTAAACAGTTTACAAAGGGACCAGATGTGTTAATTTTGGCGCTTTGAAAATTCTAGACCCCTTCGAAAAATAAGTTTTCTCAGAAAAGATGTAAGATCATTGTTTCTCTAAATGAGTCTGTTGTACTGGTGTCTTTATAAAGATACTGTTCTGAAGAAAAATGATTTACCGCGTCGAGTATCAGGCGGCACGTTTGATCATATCGCGCTGAACTTCTTATCGATCTTGTCATTTAAAAAGTCACCTGTTGTACCGAGTTTCCCTTTCGTGCCGCTATCTATACTGCAATTTTATCGCTTCATCGGAGCGAATTTAATCCCCAGGTCTAAGGTTCTCACTTTTTATATATGTGACATCGCGGTACGTTCAGTTCTCAAGGTTGCCATTATTACAAATTTATTCGCATTATCTTTTATGTTTATGACCTACTCTACATAATTGTCCTTATCGGAAAGTCAAACGTGTTTCTCATTGCAAATATTACAAGAAGCAAAATATGCATCAAATGTACGAGCAGGTGTTGCACAAAGCAATTTTAAATTTCATTTGTAACGTTTAAACTTCATTACATTTAGATCACAATCTTCCTACTTTTAGATGTTTTATTGAGTTCTGTTCTTTTTTTCGTTTTTATTTCGCATCGAGGGTGACGACAAATGTCGTTAGTTTTATTTTCACTCCTAACTGTCCTTTATTTCCTTTTTTACTCTTTGATCCCTCCTCTAAGCATTTTGCTAGTTTATATTACAGAGAGCATTGCAATTTCTAAACAGTTCTCTACACAGTTTTGTAGTTTATAAGCCAATTAAAATTTCAGGAAATGGGCCTTCTTTTTTATCTCTACCTTTCCAGAGTGATTAAGATTCGTGGCAAAGGGAGTTAAAACCAATTTCGTGTTCTTTCCTCCCAGTCTTTCTTTATACCGTTGGTAATGTGCTCATTTTTTATTTTTTCTCATTCATTCATACAAAGCGATGACCAGTGATACAAGAGTTCGTATTAGAGACCCCGTTGCGAACATTCACTGGCGTAGAAGCTGGTGGTTTGATAAGATCTTTCAAATTCAGACGTCAAATTACCCAAGTTTTGAGGGATTTGTAATATTTGTAAATTTTAAAAAATTTCAGATTCTTTCGAATTGACTCGAATTAACCGAAATCATTCGGACTGAAAGTCCTGATTAATTCTTTGGTTCCGACACAAATTCCGGAACGATTCGAAAAATTTCCGATTTGTTCGGAATGATTTTCAATCAATCGGAATGAAATTTTCAATCGGAAACTTTTGCCAGGGAGAAATATCTCGATTCAAAATCATTTTCCAAAAATTCAGTTCAACATCTCGGAAGATCTAAAACCCAATGTTCTAGACGTCGAAAGCCCTAATTTTTTTCGAGTCATTTTTCGTTGGAAGTGGGCCAGCATAATTATGAAAGGAACCGCGCAACCAAGACTCCGTGAATTGAATGTCTAAATTCGGGGGTACAAAAGACCCTGGAAGTGGAGGGGAACTTAAAAAGCGCCTTTCTTTCAGAGCAAGTCGAGTTCTGAGAATTAATAAGGAGGCTCCGACTTACCCCACGTTCGGCCTGCAACTGATTTTCGTGGCCCATAAAGTTCGGCATGGATGTAAGATTGTATCCCAGACCACGACAAAAGGAAATGCTTAGCCTCTCGCATTTCGTGTCAGTCCCGGGATGACCGGTGTGGTAAATGCCCCAGGCTTTTACGAGACTCGTAATTGCCATTAGGACCAATGCTGTCCATATCGCATTCATATTGCTTCAGTCTCTTTTTTATTCCAAATACAAATATCGAAAATTTCAAATTTTAAATTTGAAACCTCTCACCACTGTTTATAATCACTTTTTCATTTAAAAATCGACGTCTCTTTAGCGATTTTGAATCTCTGAACTTCATTTTTTACTGCTGATACGTCCTTCTTAAAGATTTTCATTAAAATCCTCTGTAATATGATAGAAATCCTTGGGGTTGTTGAAAGTGGTCATATTTTTAAATCCGGAACCGCTTTTTTCCTTTTTTGGAATTGGTAATTAAATATAGATGTCACTGATTCACAAGAATCGATTGCACTGGATTCAAAAGTTAAATTATGATGGTTTTCATTGATAAGAGGGAAAGATCATTTCGAGAAATGTGAAGAGCGATCAAAAGCCTCTCCACGCGTTTCAAGAGCGCGGATCGGACTGAACTGAAGAGAAGAGAAGATCATGAAAGTTTCTATCTGGAGCTAAAGGCCCTGGTGCGTTCAAAGATCGGAAGAATTCGAGAGGACTCGGCGAACCTCGGGTTCTAGAAAGGAAAAGGAGTGAAGGAATAATAACATACAGCCCACCCTACCTTTTTTCAACCTTCTTTCTTCCTTTTCAAAAAGGATTTGTTCTTCCTTTTGTTTCTTTCTTTTTTTTTATGAGAAAATGCAATCCTCAAGAAATAATTCAAATTTGGTTGAATTTTTTTAATTGTCAGTGGAGGAAGATCATAGTACATTTTTAGAAGTCTTTGACCTCCGATCAGGAGATTAAAACTTTTGACCATCCCTGTTGGAAGTAAAAAGATAGAAAGTCTATCTATTTTAATCTTTTTCAATCTCCAGGATTGAAATAGAAAGAAACAATGAATCCAAATGTATCCATCCCTATCCATGCCAATCCATTTCTATCTCTTTTTTAATCTACAAGAAACTCTTTCCTTTTCAATCTCAATATTTCTATCTTTCTGTATCTTTCGTCTATCTTCGCCAATAATTTCCTATCCTCCATCTATCCACGCCAATCTTTCTTTATTCTCCGTCTATCCACACCAATTTTTTTATATCCCTTTCGCAATTTATTGCAGAGCCTATCTTTTTCAATCCCTATTTTCCTATCCCTGGTCTAATCTTTTGAATCCTTATTTATCTCTTTTACACGCTTAGCCAGACTTTGATTTGGGAGGGGCAGCATGCAGCCTTTGAAAATTGGATGCGTTCAAAAACGAGTTTTTTCAAGCTTTCGGCGATGGAGCAGGGGGGGTAGCTGCCCCTTCCTGCCCCCCCCTTGGCTACGTCCATGCCCTCACTATCTTTCTTAAAGTATACTATCAATTCTATCCATTTCAATCTTTACCATTCAATCCATTTCTATCCTTGTATAGTCTTTTCAATCCTTTCCTATCTCTCTTGAAGTGTATTTTAAATGTATCCTTTTCAATCACTACATTTCTATCTGTGTCTATCTTTAATCTAAACATCTCAATCCTTTTCTATTCTTATTTCAATCTACTAAGAAGTCTATCTAGTGAAAACGATGGATACACACAGAGATTGAAAAAGATAGCGTTTCATAGAAGTAAAGAGATAGAAATTCTATCGCTTTCTATCTCCTTGTATCTCCAAGATAGAAAGGGATAAAGATTGCTTATCCCTCTCTATCTCTCACCTATCCCTGTCTATCTCTTTCTATTTCCATATCAATTCACATCCACGCTTATGTTTTTGAATCTTCTCTTTTCTATCCCTTTCTATCTCTTGTGTATCTGCGCCTATCCCTTTCTATCTCCATCTCGATCCACATCAACGCCTATCTCTTTCAATCCCCACTTCTCTATCTCTTTCTATCTCTGTATATACTTATCTATCCCTTTCTATCTCCTTATTAATCTCAATTCGCTTTTATCTCTTTTAATCTCCAGTTCTCTATCTCTTCCCATCTCTCGTCTATTCCATTCTATCTCTTTCTATCTCCTTATCAATCACAATTTCGCTCCTACCTCTTTCAATTCCCATTTCTTTATTCTTTCCTATCTCTCGTCTATTCTTGTCTATCCCTTTCTATCTTCTTAACAATTTCAATTCATTCCTATCTTTTCCAATCCCTACTTCTCTATTCCTTTCTATTTCTCGTCTATTCTTTTTTATACCTTTCTATACCCTGTTGGAAGTAAAAAGATAGAAAACGATAGAGATTTTAGAGATTTTCTATCCCTCCCAAGTGTACACTTTTCATCCATGGATTGCCAAAGGGATAGAAAAAGATTGGCGGGGATAGGCGCGGTTAGACGTGGATAGACAAAGGATACAGAAAGATAGAAAGATGGAGATTCAAAAGAAAAGGGATTATTGCAGAGATAAAAATAGATTGGCGTGGATAGGGAAGGATACATTTGGATTCATTTTTTCCTTTATATTTCAATCCTGAATATTGAAAAAGATTCAAATAGATAGACTTTCTATCTTTTTACTTCCAATAGTATCCAATAGTACTTCCAATATATCCTTGTCAATCTCAATTCGCTCCTATCTCTTACAATCCTCATTTCTATATTCCTTTCCATGTATCCCTAATCTAGTCTGTTCTATCTCTCTATCTTCTTTTCCATGTCAATTCGCTTCTATCTCTTTCAATCCCCACTTCTATATTCCTTCCTATTTCTAGCCTATTCTTATCTATCCCTTTCTATTTCCATGTCAATCTCAATTCGCTCTTATATCTTTCAATCACCACTTCTTTATTCTTTCCTATCTCTTTCCTATTGTGTCTATATCTTTCTATCTTTTAATCACCGCTTTTCTATCCCTTTAAGTTTCTCGCCTATCCTCATCTATCTCTTTCTATCTCCTAGTCAATCGATATTTACTCCTATGTGTTTCAATCCCCTGATTTATGTCACAGCCTATTTCTAAACCTATCTTTTTGAATGTCGTCTTTTCTGTTTCAATTTAACTTTTTTCTTTTCAAATAAAAATAATTTCGTTTGGAAAAAAGTATTTCAAAATTTAAATTAAAAGATTTGTAATTAATTGAGAGTATTTTGGAGGCGTGACCTTAGCCTTAGTCTACGATTATATTCGAAATTGAAAAGGAAGGGTGAGACCTGTGCAAATTTCTCCAGCGTACTTGCGGTTAAAATGTAATTAGTACTTTTAGGGCTGATGGGAGTCTTCGGTAGGATAAAAAGACCAACCTGTCCCATATTAGTTTCTGACTCGATGCCAATATTCAAAAGAATCTCTCCTGTCCGTAATTCTGTGGATGGGCGTAACAGTCGATGAAAAAGAATCGACAGGAAGGCCTCGAGAAAAACGAAAAGCGTGTTAGCCCTGAATTTGGATAATAGAAATTCCGCATCGGGTTACAAATCTCTACAGATGAAAGTGGGTATTGTAGTTTCCGAATTTATTCTCTTTTTTAAATCTCTAGTATTCTGCATTACTCTTGATTTTCGTATCTTACTTTTTGCTACTTTCTCTCGAGTGGAATTATTATCTCCAGGCATTCACGGGTCTCGTTTATATAGCGCTGTCGAGCTTTAGAATCAACAGAACAAAAACCAGGAGATTTCCAGGTTTTTCTGTGTCTACTGTCGCTCGAAAATCCTGATTTAATTCACCGCGACGTGCGAAAGGAGACGAGTTTTTAAATCTCGCTATGTTGGAGACCGGTCTTTGTTTCTTTTCAATTCTCCCCCCGCGATGTCATTTCATTTCGTCCACCAGAGTGCCCTTCGGCAATAGCGCGTCCACTTTTTCAAAGGACACAAGGATGAATCTTTTTGCAAACCCTTGCCAAATTAAAAGAGAAAATATTGCTTCCTTGATAAAAATGCCAGAGGGAAATGAAAAGAACGCAGAAAAATAATCTTGAGCTTAGAAAATTTTCAAATCCTCTAATGGAATTCATGGCGACCCTAATCTATTCTCGAAAAGGATTTGTTATTTTTATTCCGAGTGGTTTTATAGAATCTAGGACCTCTTATAAGCAACCACCCAGGTTCTGACCTCGAAAGACATATCAAAAAGACATAATAGATTTTATTAGAGCCCACTTGCCATTACACCATTATTACCGAACCGTCTGTACGACAAGGATTCCGAAGACCCTATTGTGGCCCACAAACGAAATTCGGACAATGGGTCTCCTGGCTCACAAAGCCTGGCCTCTCGTCGAGGGGTAACTCAATCCCCATGCACACCAGATGGGTAATCAGAAAAATTTCCAAATACTGCATGCGAAATAGCCCCTGGCAAAAAAATGGAACTTGCAAATACTCTTTAATCCAACATAAAGGGTTAATTTTAAAGTTTTGAATTAAAGTCGGCATTATAATGCCTTTATTGACTGGATACTGACTAAGTCATGCTCATGTCTTGCCTTCATTGACTGGATATTCACTAATACTGATGTCTTGTTTTCATTGGCTAGATATTGACAACATCCTACTCATGTCTTGTCTTTATTGACTGGCTATTAACTAAGTATAGTTAAGACTTGTTTTCATTGACTAGATATTGACAACCTCCTACTCATGTCTTCCTTCATTGGCTGGATATTGAATAAGTCCTGCTCATGTTTTGCTTTATTGACTGGATATTGATTAACTAATACTCATGTCTTGTTTTCATTGGCTAGATATTGACAACACCCTACTCATGTCTTCCTTTAATGGCTGGATATTAACTAAGTTCTGCTCATGTCTTGTCTTCATTGACTGGATATTGACTAACTAATACTCATGTCTTGTTTTCATTGGCTAGATATTGACATCCTACTAATGGCTTGTCTTCATTAACTGGCTATTAACTAAGTATAATTAAGTCTTGTTTTCATTGGCTAGATATTGACAACATCCTACTCATGTCATCCTTCATTGGCTGGATATTGATTAAGTCCTGCTCATGTCTTACTTCCATTGGCTAGATATTGATTTCCTGTTCATAACTTGTCTACCTGTCTTCATTGATTGCATATTAGCAAAAAATGACAAGTTTATCTTCAATGACCTTGAAAGACCAATGTTTGTAATACTAAACACTTGGTCCATAATTTCCAACATTCAAACAGGAAAAAGTGCGACCAACTGTTTCTCCTTGTATATAAAAAGTTTCTCCTTGTTGAAAAATTTTTTCGATTCTTTTGATAGCGGCGCACAGACTACTTTTATGTCCAGCATTTGTTCTGATCGTAAAAGTCTTGTTGCTCTTAGGCTTCTGACATGTCGTGGACTTTGAGGTCGACGGAAAGAGTCGGTTTCGCTACGAAATCGCGAGCAAAAAGCTCGAATTCCCGTCCGGTCTGAAGACTCTGAAGTCCGGCCAAGCATCTCAAGGAGCGGCACATGCGCGGCTAATTACAATCTTCTTTGACGAGCCGCTGGCTCGACCCTCTTGAAGTCTTGCCGGGTCCCCCGGACCCCCCGACACTATCATCACTACCACCTCCAGAGTCCAGGGCAAGGGCCCCGCAACATTAACTCCCCCCTCCACCTCAGGCCTTTATGATGCCCTTCTTCTCACCCTTTATAGCTTATATCCCGGATTACTGATCGAGTTGCAGCTGCAGTGGGTATTCAATGCATGAATTTCCAAAATTGCACTCACCTGGAAAGAAAGACAATTTCGGATCAATTTCATTTTTTTTATGTTACGTTCAGTTCATATTATAAAATAGATTATTTTATGAAATACGGATAAAGTTCCGAAAACCGGTAACCTCCGATTTTCTTAGGGCTCTGTATACTAATGCATTTTGAGGCGTTGATTACGAATATGGTAGGGAAAATTGCCGCAAATTTGATTTTCATGGTGAAATCATGAAAACACCGTAAAAATCAAGGTTTTTTTGTGTT
This sequence comes from Synergus gifuensis, assembly GCA_904066015.1. Lineage (NCBI taxonomy): Eukaryota > Metazoa > Arthropoda > Insecta > Hymenoptera > Cynipidae > Synergus > Synergus gifuensis. Next base: position 928,283 of record CAJFCO010000172.1, on the reverse strand, counting down.
TATCTCAGTTAATAATTAATATGCAAAATTAAAAAAATGTTTCTAACAAAAGTTGTAAATCTCATCGAAATATACATTTTTTGTTTCAAACATTCTTTTCTGCGAGTGATAGTTTCCGAGAAAATCAGAGATATATCGATTTTCATTTTAAAAAAACTTATAAACGATGGCTCTTCACATTCTAAATGGAAATCATTGTAAAAGAAAATTATTGTAAAGGGAAATGGCAAAGGGAATGATAAAATAAAATGGTAAAAAGGAACGGTAAAGGAAAATGGCAAAGGGAATGGTAAAGGGAAATGGCGAAGGGAATGGTAAACAGAATGGTAAAGGGAAAGGGCAAAGGGAATGTAAAGGGAAATGATAAAAGGAAATGGCAAAGGGAAATAGGAAAGGGAATGTAAAGGGAAATTAAAGGGAATGGCAAAGGGAAATGGAAAAGGGAATTCCAAAGGGAAATGGCGAAGCGAATGGCAAAGAGAATGGTAAAGGGAAAGGACAAAGGGAATGTAAACAGAAATAGCAAAGGGAATTGTAAAGGGAAATGGCGAAGGGAATGGCGAAGAGAATGGTAAAGAGAAAGGGCAAAAGGAATGTAAAGGGAAATGGCAAACTGAATGGCAAAAGGAAATTATAAAGGAATGGTAAAGAGAAATTAAAGAGAATGGTAAAGGGAAATGACAAAGTGAATGGTAAAGGGAAATGGCACAGGGAATGCTAAAGAGAATGCTAAAGGGAATGGTAAAGGGGGAGGGAAAAGGGAAATGATAAATGAATGGTAAAGGAAAATAGCGAAGAGAATGACAACGAGAATGGTAAAGGGAAAGGACAAAGGAAATGGTAAAGGGAAATGGTAAATGAAATAGCAAAGGGAATGGTAAAGGGAAATGGCAAAGGGAATGGTAAAGGGAAAAGGTAAAGGGGAATGGTAAGAAGGATGCTAAAGAGAAATGGTAAAAAGAATGATAAAGGGA
>CAJFCO010000172.1:853837-922309 GCA_904066015.1 Synergus gifuensis | reverse complement strand
ATGGTTCGGATTGAAAATTCGGATTCATTCGGATTGAAAAGTTTCTTCAGAATGGTTCGGTTTCATTTGGATTCGCTCGGATAGAGATTTCACATTGGCTCGGATGACTTCAGATTGGCTCGGATTGGAATCCTATCCGAAGCTTTCGCCAGGGCACTGCCTCCTAGGCTTAAAATCCTATGAAATCTTTAAATATTTGTAATTAATTTTTATGATTGAGGGTGTGGAGTCAAGTTCTAATATAAAAATTCAATTTCTTCATTTTACTCAATAAATATTAAATTTGGAATTTTTTCCCTCTGTAGAATTAATCAATTTTTAACTGGAATTATGCGTAAAGAGCGAGAAAATATCTAATTCAAACATTTTTTAAGTAAATCGAAAATATTAATTTTGAAGTTAGATTTTGAATTCATTTTATGCAAAAAGTATTCAAAGTAAATATTTTTTCGCTCTGTATGCAGTTTTATATTTGATAAAAGATTAGCGCTACAGAGCGAAAAAATATTTATCTATAATTTTCGTTGAGTAAAACAGAGAATGGAATTTTGAGCTTAACACTCGGGTGCAACACCCTTAAGAATTATTTGAGAATTGGTATTTAATGATTTAAAATTATTTTTAGATTTGTTATCTTCTTAGGGCTTATTATTAATTATTGAAAGCCAAAGTGTTTTCCTCTCTTGGTATTGGATTCAAGAAGAGGGTCTTTTGCATCAGATGGATCCTACGGATTATTTACTAATTCGCCTCACCCAGTACCGCGATGGCTTAGAGACTTCGGAGGTGTAATTTAAATCCATAATAAAACGAGCAAAAGGTGTGCATGGCTAATCGGTAAGCATTTCTTTAGTTTCGAGCCTCTCGGTTCGCGCCGGGACGAATTAAATGTTAAACAGGAACGAGCCGCTCTATTATAATACCACCACGTACGTGTGGAATAAATTAGAGGTATCTTGAATCTAGAATATTAAAAAATAGAAAAAAATGTAAAATTAGTTAAATTATATATTTATATCTCAAAACAGTAAAATATAGGGATACCTAGGATCTAGTCACCGATTGGAACATTTGAATCCGTCTGAGGCTTTCGTCAATCCGCTTCGTTTCTTGGGTAGAGACTGAAAAAAAAATGTATTTTTATAATAGATAAAGATAATTTTTTCGAAGGTAATAAAAATAATAAGAGGGTATTTTAAGGCAAAATGAGTTTGAAAATGGAGAAAATGATGGAATGAAAGATCGAAGGTGTAAAAATGAGAGCAATTTAATTTCGAATCTAGAAAATAACATGCAGTGGCTTCGAATGACCTTTTTAAACCGTGAAGGGGAAATTCGGTCCGCTTGACGGGTCCGAGGCACCACCCCACTTGGGCCCTACACCCGTGCATAATGATCCTTAGTGGCTCTCAACTTCGGAGAAGGGGGGACTGGTTTTCTCATCCAGATCTATAAAATAAAAAAGGTACAGAAGTTAAATTTATGATTGCGTTTTTTAAATTCACTGAGTTCTGATTTTTTAAAAAGATTCATAAATTAGAAATATTCTGTATTTTGAGCCCTTGAATTAAAATACTAATTAGTGCTAATTAACAGGCCATGAAATTTTTTTTTAAATATTAAGAGTGTTGGATCCCTTAAAGCCAGGTATTAGTTATCAGATCCCTACCTTACCGGAATTTTCCCCTGCAATGCCATTTCTATATTTAAGGCCATGTAAGACTTACCCGATCCCTACCTTACCGACATTTTTTTCTCTGTAACGCCTACGTCTAACATTAAAGAAAATATGCTAAGGTATGTTTATCTGGTCTTAAGTTTTTGTAAAAAAAAAAAAATTTTTTTGAAAAAAATTTTTTTTATAAATGTCAATATTTAGGAGCAGATAAACGTACCTTAATGCCTTAATTTCAATTTTAGAAATTTTCAATTTGATATCTCAATAAAGTAGACGTAGCGTTGCAGAGAAAAAAATGTCGGTAAAGTAGGGATCGGGTAAGTCTTACATAGCCTTAAGGGCAAAATGGTAAACTATGACGTCACCATTTACCAACCGTGCCATATATCTATATTTTATCCGGCTTCTTATTTTTAAACTAAAGAAGGTATCTAGTTAAAATTTTTAGAAATGATAGAAAATATATCATAGCACGGCTGTCTTTATTAAAGTTTGTATTTTCTGCAATTTTATTCAAATTTAATTAATTTTTACTTTCTTAATGTAAGTGACAACAGGGTTTTAGTGCCCTGATTAATAACGAAACGAAGGCACTATAGCCCTGTTCCCACTTACATTGAAAGTTAAAAATTAATTAAAATTGCAGTATTTAAAGAAAATACAATCTTTAAGGGAGTTGAAGCCAAGTTTTAATCTAAAAATTCAATTTCTTCATTTTACTCAATAAATATTAAATTTGGAATTTTTTCCATCTGTGGAATTAATCAATTTTTAACTAGAATTATGCGCACAGAGCGAGAAAATATTGAATTCAAATATTTTTTAAGTAATTTGAAAATATTATTTTGGAAGTTAAATTTTGTATTCTTCATTTTATGTAAAAAGTATCGAAATTAAATATTTTTTTGCTCTGTATGCAGTTTTATATTTGAAAAAAGATTAGCGCTACAGAGTGAAAAAATATTTATCTATAATTTTTATTGAGTAAAATGGAGAATGGAATTTTGAGCTTAACAGTTGGGTTCAACGCCCTGAATAAGAAGACAGCCGTGCTATGATATATTTTGTTATTTCTAAAAATTTCAGCGAACTATCTTCTTTAATTTAAAAATAAGAAGCCGGTGAAAATATATATATGGCAGAATATATGGTACGGTTGGTGAATAGTGACGTCATAGTTTACCATTTTTCCCTTAAGGCCATGTAAGACTTACCCGATCCCTACCTTACCGACATTTTTTTCTCTGCAACGATACATCTACATTTATTAAGATATCAAATTGAAAATTTCTGTAATTAAAGCTAAAGCATTAAGGAACGTTTATCTGGTAATAAATATTGACATTTATAAAAAAAAAATTTTTCGAAAATTTTTTTTTTATTTTTACAAAAATTTAAGACCAGATAATTAGGATATTTTCTTTAATTTTAGAAATTTTCAATTTGATATTTCAATAAATGTACATACAAGTAAGGTATACTTGTAAAAAAAATGTCAGTAAGGTAGGGATCGGGTAAGTCTTAAATGGTCTTAAGGGCATGTGATATTTTATCATAAGAGCAAATTAGTTATACCAACATTCATAATAATAAATATTTTTAGCTAATAAAATTTACTAAAATATTTATTATTATGAATGTATAATTGGTATAACTAATTTGCTTTTATGGTAAAGTATCACATGATCTTAATTTAAGAAATAAAGAAATTAAAATTCCTTTTATTTAAAAATTCGCGGAAATTCAAAAGTAGTTTGTCTTACGATCGCCAGGTGACAGATTTGTTGGCTTTAAAATTGGCGGAACAAAAATGTAAACAAATGGTGAAAAATACCACAAATACTTAAAAAATATATAGATTTTACGTGAATATTATTAAAAATGACGGAGAATATTTTCACTCGTGTCAAATCTTATATGAAATCGCAAAATTTTTCTGTGAATGATTCCTGGTTAAGTGAATGTGTGGAATATTTTATAAGTACCAATCCACAGGTTAGTTTTCGCAGCTTTCACAACAAATAATATTTACAACTATTTTTTAATTAATACGAAAATTCAAATTCACGTTGAGTATATAACTTTTAATGCTAAATTATTCTCATTTCAGACAAACGCTGAAGCTGTTCAGAAATTCGTTCAGGAACAATTTTTACTGAGCGATTTGCGAGAAATAAATAATGTTAATGGTTGTTTACCAGAAAATCTTGCTCAGCAAAAAAATACGACTCTAAATGGCAAATATACTCTCCAGGTAAATTAATATTACCTACAGAGAATTATATAATTTACTTTCCAAGTTATAACTTCGAAAATCGAATTCTTTATTTTACTAATCAAATATTATAATTAGATAAATTTTGCTGTGTAGTACTTTTTTTATTATATTAATAACTCTGTTTATTTTGTTAATTAGTTATTAAAACTCTATGACATATCCGTCTCGAAGTTTAAGCAACTCGAGAAAATAAGGAACGTCGCAGTTGATAACATCGAAGCAACAAAAGAAGAAAAAACTCAAAATTGGGAACCGACTGGGAAGAGAATGTTGCAATTATTTTTAACGGATGGAATTCAAGAGATATTCGCCATTGAATATAAACCAATAAGAGTTTTGAATGTAAATTTCATTACAAAATCATTTATTGTACTTTCCTAGAAAGTTGTTCAAATTTTTAAAACATTTATTCCATTTTTTGTTTAGGAATCGATGTTCCCTGGATTAAAACTGATGATAATTGGTCCTGTGACTAGTAGGAGGGGAGTAATTTTATTGGAAGAAACTAATATTAGTATAAAAGGTGGCGAAGTTGAGGATTTGCTGATACCAAATGCGTTAGAAAATGTTTTGGCGAGAGAGTTGTAAGCTCTTCTTTTATTTAAAAAAATGAATTTATTTCACTGTAATTTAATAAGAAACTTCTCACGCAACTCTAACAATAATTAAATTTTGTAGGAAGGTGAAACTAAATCCGGATCCTTACAACGATGCCAATGGGAAAAAGAAAGAATCGCTAGTCGACAACTTTGGAGATGATTTAAATATCGATTTTGAAGAATTAGATAAGATCGAACGTTCTCAAGAAGCGATTCAAATTGAGAGACCTTCTAATTTAAGTCCTTCCAACTACAATTCGAATTCAAATTCGACAAGAGTGAATTCTAATTACAACCAGAATAATATTGACGTTAGGTCCAATCAAAATGGAATTATGAATAACATTGATGAATTTCCGAATGACGAAGATCTAATTTTTGAGGATTTCGAAATAGAGGCAATTTCTTCCGTCTCTACAAATAACAATGACAGGGGAAATTCGATTAAAACGTTCAGGGAACCAATTTCGGAGCCTCAAAAAGTTGTTGGAACAAAGCCGTCGACAAGTTCGTGTGTTTCACAGTTTCCGGACGATGATTTCGATTTTGAAATTGAAGGAGCTTGGGATGAGCCTATGGAGTTACCAGAGAGCAAAAAGAATTTTGAATCTGGCCCGAGTTTCCAAAATAATTCTAGATTAAAAGAATCTAATGTAGAAGTGGCGAGAGGAAGCAAGCGGCCTGCGGTAATTTTCAATTTCGTAAATTAGATTAGATATGAGAATAGTTTCTGTTAATATTTAATATCAACAAATTAATATTTTAGAGAGATCTATCGCCATTGCCAACATCGAACTCAAAAGTTCGGTGTGCACAAAGCACTCCAAAGATCAATAAAATCAACAGAAAGATAACTGATTTTATAGAAAATGAATCGCCTAAAGAAAAATTGCCTCCCAAAATTTGCGATTATATCTGTGATATTCTGACTTTAACTCTAACAGATCAACCTATTCGCAGAACTGTTAGAGGAAAAGTAACAGAAATAGGAAAGCTCACAAAGAAAAATCTTCTTTGGATTTTAGAAGGAACGATTCTTGATGATTCTGCTAGTATAGGCGTGGAATTTTCTTCTCAGGTTTGTTTTCTCTTTTCAGAAATTTGTTTTGAAGAATGTACCAAGAATTCCCAGGATTGACATTTAAATCGATTTTCAGTTTATGCAAAAAATTCTGGGCCTGACTGTAAGCGAATTTTCCCAGCGAAAAAAGGAAATAAAAACAAACCCAGAAGTGGGAGAAGAATTAAGAAAGGTATATTTTATCTCATTTTGACGTTGTTTAATAAATTTGGATTTAATTTGGAATTATTTTTAGCAACTATCTGATGGCGAAAATAAATTAAAAAGCATGGATTGCTTAATGGAACTCGAGTTGCAGAAAGACAAGAAACCGACTGTTATGAGTTCCAGAGAATTAACTCAGGATCAAAAGAATGCTTATAACAAAAGATTCAAAATGCTAAAAGCTCAAGTAACGTGATGGAGCTTATTCGATTTTCGAAGTTTTTTGTTCAAGTTTAAAGTTTATTCATTCTGTATTAGTTCTAAGTTTTAAATTATGTAAGTTATCAATTTTATTTTTGCTGCAGTTAGCGTATTTAATACTGTCTCGTTTAATTGTTAATTTCATATTCCTTCTCTGTACCTTTTTATCCTGTTCAGTAAATTTTGTTCTCCGGTAATCTGAACAGTTTTCTGAAATAATAAAATGTATTAAGGAGTTACACCAGTGTAAACTTTTCAGAAAATTGATTTCTTTTTTGGCTTAAAATTTAGTTTGAACCTGTTTTTTCTGTTTAAATTTCGCATTGTCCTGAGGCATGTCGGGCGTCTCTAATACGGCTACCTGCCGGAATGTACCCTGTTCCCTCTTAGGGAACTCGAACAATTTTCAATATTTTCTTTTGAAATTTCGTCCAAAAATGACGTTTTTTTCTTCAAACACTTGCCAATTTTACAAAAAACAATATTTTTAAAATTCCGTACGTCATTCTCTAGCTATACTTATACAGATTAAGAAAAAAATTTTGTTTTTGTTCCATCTTCAAATTTGCGGTTGTCAGTGTGCCGCAAAAAAATCGCTGCGGGAAAATGGCCCCAGTGCCGACATTTTGAAATATTTTTCAACGAAAAAATTTATATTGAGAGTCAAATACATGACCAAATATATCCTCAAAGGGTTTTTTCTTACTACCTTTCCTTCAACCCCCAAAAAATGTCCAAAAAAGTATGCTGTTACACTGGTGTAACGCGTTAATTTAAAATGATGATGAATCCTGAAAAGGGATAGGATATATCAGAAAACTTATTATTTTCAAATTTACAAAAGTTTTAATAAGTACGCACGTCGATTTTCACAATCTATCCTAAATAATCTTCATTTCATCAAAAAGCCATTAAATCGATGTACTTTTTGAGTTCTACCTGCACATTTTTTTCAATTCCAGGCAGTGACAAATTGTCAGCTTGAACATTAAAACTGACGTAAACTGGTTTTCCCAATTTTTTCGTTAATCTTTTCGCAATGTTGTTGGAAGTCGTATCAGCCACTGGTCCCATCAATTTGGTTGTAACTGGTTGAGATTCGTAATTCGAGGGAAAAGCAAATGCAAGATCGTCCATTATTTCCTTATTTTTCTCACCAATCCACAAATACATACTGTCTTCCATTTTCACAACGTGACACGCGATCTTAATTTCTCCAACTTGTGTCACGAAATCGTGAAATTGAAAACTGCAAGGCTGAATTATGGATTTTTCTTCTGAAATTGACATTTCTATAGAAATGTCAATATATATATATATCAAGAGTTCTTTGAAGGTTAATACGTTCGTGACTTTTCGCAGAAAATGTCAAAAATGGAAAAATTCTTCACAAATTTCGCCGAAATATCGAAGCTACACTTGCAAATTATAAAAAATGGACAATTGTTGAATAGTTACTGCAAATACCCCCAAAAAACTAGAGAAAATTTATTTGTTCTGGCAGTATGATTGTTTTCTTGTTTTGCAAGCAGTTTTGACATTTGACTTTTGAATGAATGATGAATGTTTGGAATTTTTTAGATTCGGAATTCTTGGAATTGAACCAGTTAGATTCCGGAATGTTTCTTCCAATCTAAAAATCTGCTATTTAATGCGCATGCGTCGCATAACGTACCTTATTGGTCATATTTCGCGGGAATTTTGGAAATTCTAAAAATTTTATTTTATTTATTATTTTCTGATTATTATTAATAAATAATTGTACTTAAGGGCGTGTGATACTTTACCATAAGAGAAAATTAGTTAAACCAATTATACTTTCATAATAATAAATATTTTTAGCTAATAAGAGTCAATAAACCTTCTTCTACATGAGACGAAGGTTTCGTTTATGTTTATTGTTTATTATTATTATTATTATTAGTATTATTTATTGACTATTATTAGCTATTATAAAAAAGACACCGCATGAAAATCTCGAATCAAACTCGAAATATATCGACTATATCGAATTGAAGGCAGCCATGTTTAAAATTGGAGGCGGCCATGTCTGTTTCGTTGAAATGACTTTTCGGTGAATCGAGATTTCGTTCGATTGTATAGCAACCATGTTGAAAATCAATTAGCATTGTATTAATGAAATTCCTTTTCTCAAATGTCACATCAATTGCGCATGCGTATTGCACATAAAATAATATTTTTTAGCATTTTAAACTGCGCGCCAATGGAAACCAATCAGATGTCGGAGCGCAACGCATGCGGAGTGGTATCAAGTGAGATTTTATTTATGTCCATGCTGGTTAATATTGAGAACGGAATGCGGTTAATATTGGAAACGTTAATATTGGTACCGTCAAGTGTAGATTATTAACTAATTTCTACCTTACCGGCTTCAATTTTTTAATTTCTAACTTACCGGCTTTCTACCTTACCGGCTTATTTTCTACCTTATTAATTAATTTTTACTTTACCGGCCTGAAAAACTGAAATATGGTCGGAAGGTACATACATAGTCAATGAAACATTAGTCACTGAAACATTGAAAGTTTCATGAAAAAATGAAAGGTTTACACTCTAGTCTCCCAAATGTCAAGAAATTCTTTATCTCTATAGTCACATCAATTGCGCATGCGTATTGCGTATAATATAATATTTTTTAGCATTTTAAATTACGCGCGATGCACAGTGGTTATCAAGTGCATCAAGTGGAATTTGACTGAACTTTTGACATTTGAGAGAAAAACGCAGTGGCGTAACTATGTAGTAGCGAAACCCCGCATTGCGGGGAGGCCTACTCCTCTGAGGGGCCACCGAGAGGCCTCTTGACCAACTTAGACTGAGTAGAAAAAATAAATTTTATTTTGTATTTCCATTCTCAGGACAATGCGAGATTGATAGCTATCTCTCTTTAATCACGTTAACTAGAGAGAGACAGGTAGCAGTTTTTCATCTTCTTTCTCTTTCTACTTTTCATCTTTCTTTTTCTACTAGCGAGACACTTTCAGCCAGTTTTTATAGTCTATGGTCGAGTGTTCCGCGTTCCGTTTTTACGAGTTTAAACGAAAAAAGACGGAAATGACCGAGTAAACGAGCAGACCGAAAAATTTTGTAACATGGCGGTTGCAGTGAATTCTTTTGAGTCCTGGCTAAGTGAAAAACTACAAGCGTTAAATACTGATGAAGGAGTTTTTGGATCTTACATCAAAGGAATTTTGGAGGGCGATGAGACGGAAGATGAAAAAACGGAAGCTTTAGAAGGCATTCTTGCCGGCATAACGGTGAGGACCGTTTGGATTTTGAGGTTAGGAAGGTACACGGCAGAGAGTAAATACATCAATAATAAAAAAATTCTTTACAATTTTCCTCGGAATTAATCTCAATTGATGATTTTTTCAACAATAATTACCTTTTCTGTCATCAATTTCACGCCGTAATTCAAATTATTCTTTTTTACTTCCAATTTCTCTCGTTCGAATTTTCATCGATTTTCCGAGAATTTTCTAAATATTTGAAGGAATTTTAAGATAAAAGTTATTTTTCCATATATCTCGAAAATATCTAAGACATTGTTGCTGTAAACTTGATTGGTTTTTTTGAAATTGTGCGAATTTTGTGAATGTACCGAAGTTTAAAATTATCCGGATTATTATTATTATTATTATTATTATTATTATTATTATTATTATTATCTACTGAACAACGTGAAAAATAATTTTTTTGTTAAGGGAGTTGGTCCAAGGTGTTAAGCTCAAAATTCCATTCTCCATTTTACTCAACGAAAATTATAGATACATATTTTTTCGCTCTGTAGCACTAATCTTTTTTTAAACATAAGAGTGCGTACAGAGCGAAAAAATATTTAGTTTCGATACTTTTTGCATAAAACGAAGAATTCAAAATCCAAGTCCGAAATTAAATATTTTCATTTTACTTAAAAAATATTTGAATTAGATATTTTCTCGCTCTGTACGCATAATTCTAGTTAAAAATTGATTAATTCTACAGAGGGAAAAAATTTCCAATTTAATATTTGTTGAGTAAAATGAAGAAATTGAATTTTTAGATTAGAACTTGGCTCCAACAACCTTAATGTGATTTTTTTTGCTTTGCTTTCTCTTAATTTCATTGTAAATTACGATTATTAATAGTATACTATTATTACTATTATTAATTATAATTTTAAATGAATTTTTGTTATATTTTTATTAATTTTATTATCTTTTTCGAAATTGTGCGAATTTGGGAATGTATGTACCGAATTTTAAAACTATCCAGATTACTATTATTATGATTATTATTGTTATTGTTACCATTATTATTATTATTATTATTATTATTATTATTATTATTATTATTATTATTATTATTATTTATTTTTTGTCAAATGCCCACGTTTTGTGGCCCACTGAACCCGAAAAACATGTTTTTACGAATTTGTCTGTCTGTGTGTCTGTAGATTTTTAGTTTGTGAGCACGATAACTTTCAAAAGAATTTATCGATTTGATTGCCCTTTGGTATTCTCTTTTAGTGTCCTAAAATGAAGGTCAAGATCGTTAGCCAGCTATTTTTGAGAAATTAAAAAATTTTTATCATTTAAAAAATTTTTTAAATCAATTTTTTTTAAAAACTTACAAATTCTGTTTATACGGATATTCGTAATACTTAAATAGTCGAACAATTTATCATTATGACTTTTTTCGATAAAACAAAAATTTTCAGACTTATAACATTTCGAAAATTCAAAAAAAATAAAGAAAATTCAAATTTTTAGTCAAATAACGTGAGATACATATAACATTATCGTAACATAATTATTGATCTTAAAATTAAAAAGAGTCAAAGGATGAAAAATGTATCTTTTTTAACATCTTACATGATTTAAATAACAATTGAAAAATATGTTTTTACCAATGTATCTGTCTGTCTGTCTGTCTGTCTGTTAGTCTGTAGATTTTTTTTAAGATTAAAAAGAAAAATGCCTATCATATTAAAAAATGGTCAAGGAAGAATTTGTATATATTTTTAAGACAAATAATTATCTTTTTATAATTTTATCTGTATCGCGTTATTTGGTTAAAAATTTGAATTTTATATTTTTAAAGAAGGTTTAAAAATGAGGTTTTAATAGAATATCGACCGCGAAGCGCAAGTGCACTGATGAGAATGTGTTCGTTAAGAACGATAGAATCTTAAGTAAATTAGTTTTCTTCTTAATTTGAAAATAAAGTAATTTAAATAACTTACTTATCGATATAAAAGAGACAAAAAAGCAAACTTAACAAGTCAAAAACGAATATTTTGGTTCTTTTCGATGCATAGAATATTTTGTTATTAGAGGATTTGAGAATATTTATAGCGATAATGATGGCGCAAATAAAAAGTTTTTCCTATTTTATAGGAAGAGAATATTAGCAAACACGTGTCTGAAATCTTGAAAGTCTGGGCTGAATATTTGCCAACCGAGGATCTCGAAACTGCGACTGGTCCCACAGAAGACGTCGACGTGCGTCTGGCTCGACTCCTAGAATCCCAAAGTCTTCCGACAACCACACAGAGGAGTTACACAGAGGAAGAGAGGCGGATTCGAGAAGTAATTCTCGCTCAATATAGTGAAATGCCGGATCAGGAAGAGAGCGACGGGGAAGGCGAGGAAGAAGGTGCCACTGGTGGTGACATGGCAATTGAGAGAAACACAAACGCTTCAAATATTGCGCAGCAAGAAAGGGAAAAGCGAGAGAGGGCGAAGCTCGAAAGCCAGAAGAAGAAAGACAAAGACAGGGAAGATCGGTGCGTTAAAAATTGTTAAAAAAACTTTTTACTTTATGCTTTTGACTGATTTTTGAATTCTTTACAGAGAGAAGCAGAAACAATTAAAAGAAGAAAAGAAGGAAAAGCGCAAGACCCAGAAAGGCGAAAGAAGAAGGTAGCATTGTAAATTCAAGAAGAATTGCTTTGTTTGCGAAATTGAACTTGAATCATTTGTCAAGTTACAGATTCATCTCTGTATGAGTGTATTTATATTTTGGAACCAGATCTTTTTAATATTTGAGTTTGCAAAAGCTCGAGAATAGTTCTTCTGCTGGCTGAGTGATAAAAATGTTATTAAATCTCGGAATCTTCTAGTTTATAATAATTATCAGAGAATTTAAAATTGAGTTTTATTTTTTGAAACTCAATGAATCATCTGTTTGTGTACTTTTTGTATAAAGTAATAGTCTTGATTCTTTATTATCTTTTTATATTTTTTAATGGTACTAAAGCTCGATTAGAAGATTATTATTGAGAATGAGGTTATTCGTTGGTTGGAAAAAGGCGTTTATGCACATTAAAATAATTAAAATACTTTTTTTTGTGTTGCAAGTAGTTAAATTCTATGCGCATTTTATTTCCATGCTTCCTGAAAAGATTTAATAAAAAACCGTATTACAAAAAAAATATTTTTACTGTACCTAGATGTTCTTCCCTTTTAAGAAAAGGGAAGAACAATAATAAAATAGGAGTTTATTGTTGCTTAGGCAACATTAGCAGATATCGAAATTTATACAATATTTGAAGGAGACAAGATAAAAAAAATGAAACTTTCTCGCGATAATAGAAAAATGGGAAAAGGTGTGAGAATTGAGTGAAGAGGTTGACTTTCGTATGTATAATCTTTATTAGTATATTTACACACAAGATAATCATCGAGACTGAGTCATCTTGGTATTACATTAATAATGAAAGACAAACGCAGTAAGATAAAAACAAACAAACAAATGATACAAAAGGTGATGATGCTTCGGTTGGGCTTCAGTATCGATTACCTTTACACTAATATTTCGTTACCTAATCTTTATTGTTATCAATTCTTCACTTGCATATAAGATATATGAATACGTAATACAGTTAAGTCAGGCAGAAATTGACGATCTCAAGACGTCGTAACTCGGGGAAGGATAGAGTGGGTTAAACGTTATTTTATACGAATCACAAAATGCACTCTCATTTGCTCACGAGTTTCTCTCATTTGCTAATGCTTTCTCACTATCTCGTGTTCGAATTACACTATCTTTTTTCTTTATTTCACATGCAATTTAATAGACAAAAGTTTATACATATATATGCAATATACACGTAATAACAAAGTCGAGTCAAAAGAGGCTCACGGCTTCTAAACGCTCTCTCGCAAATCTTACTTTCTATCTTATTTTTTTTTTTTAATAAACTATTCCAACTCTAAATTATCTTGAAAAAAAAAACTTTTCTAAATTGTTTGGCGTTGTTACTTCTGAAGCCACTTAAAAATCTTAATTAGAATCAAGACTTGTTCTAAATGAAGATCTCAATTAAGGGTGTTGAAAACAGATTCTAATCTCAAAATTCGATTTCCTCGTTTTACTCAAAAAATATTATAATTAGATATTTTATTACTCTGTACCCATAATTCTATTCAAAAAAATGAGTACAACTATAAAGCGAATAAATATCTAATTATAATATTTGTTGAGTAAAATGAGGAAATCGAATTTTGAACTTAGAACTTGGTTTCAACAACTTTAATAAATTTTTTTGATTGTCCTACTAGGCTAGTATAGTAATCTCAAACTGGACCACATCAGAAAGAGGAAAATCATTTTGGCAATAAACTTAAGTCGCTGTCTCTTGCTTGGAGCAAAATATTCTAATTATCTAGAGAGTACACACACTGCCTATATTTTCTATCCTGAGATTAGGAGCAGTTCCGTAATTCTAAAATTCTAATCGACAAGATGTATCCACAGCGAGTCACGAAAATCGTCTTTTTTATAATTTCTTTCAGTTACTTTTGATTTAAACGATTTAGTCGCCGTAAAATACATTCGCATGGACTAGTGACTGTCTTTTTTTCCTCTTTTAGAGAACAAATTTATACCGGAAAACGAGGCTAAAGAGGACATGTGGGGTAAAGTGGGAATTTTTTTTTATTGAGTGTTCCGCTTTACCACTTTGACCAACTTTTCCTCCTTTTACGGTATTTACGTAAGAGATTTACGTAGCTCAAGAAGTTTTACAGATTTGCATAGAAATTTTTTGATTATAGGAACGCAAGCTTTTACGAATATGCTCCTTGATTTATTTTACAAGATTTTGTTTGTTCCCACTGTAGTAATTGAACACAACTAAAAACTGACTGTACAATATTGAACAGACGGCTCTGATTTCGTTCGGAGCGGCCACCAAACGCCGATTACTTTGATCTGAATATGCCAAAGTACTAGCCTACTGTCTCAATAAAATCTAAGCTTACTTTTTGTATTTTTATTTTAACGGTAATCGTAACTTTAATAAGACGACATCAATTTCCTGGAAGGATTTTTCACGGGAAACTGTTATCGTCCAACTTTAACTTTACTGATTTTTTTTATACAACTACCTCACTCATGCGCTTTTTTTTTCTCTGTCCCTCTTTCTGGATTTTGATTAAATTTGTAAATCTACAAAAAGGAAGAGACCGAAAGATCAAATTGAAAATCTCGCTTTCGTAAATGCTTTATTAATGAAATAATTATGCTTTTCTTTGTGAACTGGACAATGAATGGTTTCAGCCTTATCGTGGTCGGCATTTTGATATCTGAGATTCGAGAGAGCAGACAATTATGAACTAAAGTGTTAGACGGTTGTACAACAAAACAATTAAAGGACTATACAATTTTTGAATTTGATAAAATTCACAATAAGAGGGGAGCAGAGCGAATATGAATAAAATTAACAATATATAAGCTAGGAAATCATGACACGAGACGCTTTTGTTGTCAGGAGTTAAAAATCTCAATGTCGGGTAATTAAAATTCTGTACAATCGTCTTAAAAATAACGATATCGGGATATCTATTAAATGGCAGTAGCCATCAATCGTATATAAGCATATATATATAAGAAAAATAATTAATAGTAACGAAATTATCATTAGTTACTGTAATCTTAATTATCAGAGATCTAAGTAAGACAGTGGTAGTTTAATATCACAATAAGACTACTCGGCCCTCGATTTGAGGGTGGGAGGGGGCACGTCCGCGTATATGAGAATTATCATTCTCCCTTATGATTTTCGATTATGATTGCGTTCGTGAAAAACATAAAATTAAACACACTCGACTTGGAGGCGCACTCAAGGGTAGCTTCACTTTCCAAATCGAGACGAACAATCGATTCTTTTATAATTAACGGGAACTGTTAAACAAACCTTCTCATGAATAATTCAAACTCTAAATCTGCAATTCGTTTCCTCTATTCAGGGATTCCCCGTTCGGGTCTCTCCAACGTCCGCGCTCAATGCATAGGCGTAGGAGCATATTAAAAAGAAGAGTCGAATTAAAGCTAAAAAGTTTTTGTAAATAATTGGTCGTCGTTTTTGGAATTCGGCTCCCTGAAGTAAGTCGAGTGGCGCGAGGAATTACACATTTACTTACTTAGTTCGGAACAAGATCATGACATACCGTGTCTCTATAAATATGTTGGGATCGCCTAAATGTTCCAGTCGATATCAGTCTAGCGTCTCCTTTAGGTCGATTTGGCCTAACAGCATGATAATAAAATTTATCCCTAGCCAGCCACTTCCCGCTCATCAACTAGACTCGCTTCCAACCCACAATTTGCGGTGATAGATAAATAATTATTGTCGTTACACTCTAATTTCGCAACTTAGGCAAAATTCATCAGATTCTGAGAGGTCAGAATCTCGAGAAAATCAGGCGAATGAAAATTTAGAGGTCTCGTCATTGGAGGTCTGTCGAATTTACTTGTTCGGAATGTACAAGCGTTTATGAAAGCGAGTTGAATCAGTCGATTTAGAAGTGGCTAGCGCAGACCCGACTTCACAAGATCGGTGGTAAAAAAGTGCCGGAGTCGTCTAGATTAGGATCGAGGCTGGCGACGATGTCACCGGTTGAGGCGTGTCTCGAAGTCGCGGGTTGGGTACCTGCAGCTAAAGCGTGACTGCTGGCGCTTCCGTTTAGTTTGCTGTTAGTCATCATACCTCCAGAGTCAGTACTATCGATAGCTGTGATTTTTGAAACGCATTTCCGACCCCGGTAGAGCCGGTAGAGAGAATAGAGCTGCTGAGGGTCTTCCATGGTTGTTGCTCGTTGTCTAGGGGCGTTTTGGACGCTGACTGTTTGAGTGTGTGTTTGGGAAGATTCCACGACCCCACACTGTAAAAAATTACAAACATTTTCACAGGCTCCTATGCATTTACCACGGAAACGTGAGTGTCGCGCCATTTTTGAAAATAGCAAGCTTTAGAGGGTTGTGCAGGGACACTCACTCTAGTACTTCCAACCGACGATGTCATCGTAGAGGTTGAAGAACTCAGATGAGAAGAGGAGGAGTTCAACCACTCGTGTCGCATCGCTTCGTCCGGAGTCATCCGTTTCTTAGCGTCCCATCTGGAAAGAAGATTTTTTATTAGAGGATATTTATCAGACTTCAGGGAGTTGCCAGATCGTGTTAACAAATGTACCAGGTCTAGAAGTATGAAACCAGAATTTCCCTATAGATGGTGTTTGCCATCAGTTTAGGGACAGTGTGACTGCTTCTGCAGCGCCATCTTCTCCCTCTAGCAGCTGAGAAAGATTTTCAGTAGACAACAACCCAAGTTCGATATACACAGTGTTTCGAGTGGTTTAAAAAATTCAGAAGTGGTAATTTTGATGTGAGAAACGAAGATCGTGGAAAACCATCGAAAAAGTTCGAAGACAACGAATTGCAAGCCTTACTTGATGAAGACTCCATTCGTTTGAAAGCAATGGGAAAGATTCAAAAAGAGGGGAAATGGGTTCTGCATGAACTGAATGAAAGGCAGCAAGAAAATCGAAACATCACTTGTGAAATGGGAAAACGATCAGGGAAACGATCGCGGCGTTCAGTTGGGAAATACTAGCGCATGCGGTTTATTCTACAGACTTGGCTCCATCGGATTACCATCTGTTCGCATCACTAGGCCACGCTCTCGCTGAACAACGCTTCACTTTGTAGGAAAATGTACGAGAATGGCTGGATAACTGGTTTGCTTCAAAAGACGAACAGTTTTATTGGCGTGGCATTCATCACCTTCCGGATAGGTGGGAAACATGTGTAAATAGCAATGGAGATTACTTTGAATAAAATATTTTTGATTATTTTCATGCAACAGACGTGTAATTTTTGCAAAAAAATTCCGGTTTCATACTTCTAGACCTGGTAAGGTAATCAAAATTACTTATCTAGCTAATTTAATTTTACGAATTAAAGTCTAATCAAATTCTTTATCAAATTTGAGGTAAACTCATAGTTTGAACTTACTCTAGACATCTACTGACGAAGTCAATGAAGAGAGTGTCGTGACATCGGAGGGCAATCGCTACACTCTTGCTGCCTGGTCTTCTCTTTCTTCCTTTGCTGTTGGTTAGACAACGAGGGTTTCCTTTGGAATCTGGGAGAAGGATTAATCAAGTTAATTTTGTGGAATGTTTTAGATTGTTTTAATGAAATTAAGAAGAAGGACAACAAACGTACCGAAGAAGAGTCTTCGACGAGAAGCATGACTGATGAGTTGTTCAGATGGCCTTCCAAGAACTTCCATAATGCAAGCGAGTTGCTCGATTTCATTCTCACCTGGGAACAATGGATATCCGGTGAATAGTTCGGCCAAAATACAACCTAAACTCCACATATCTATCGGCGTTCCGTAAGGCAAGCCGAGAATGACTTCCGGACTTCTGTAAAACCGTGACTGAATATATGTGTAAACTCGTTGATGACTATAACACGAGGATCCGAAATCGATGACTTTAATTGAACTGCTTCCACGTTGCTTCAGAAGAACGTTCTCCTGCAAAGATAAAAGCAAATTTAATGAGCGAGAACTTTAAAAGTCGTATAATTTTCCAGATTTTCAATATCTCGACTTAAAGTTTTTCAACTTACTGGCTTTAAGTCGCAGTGAATTATATTTTCCCTGTGCAGCAACCTCAGGCAATTGATAAGAGAATTTGCGAATCTCCGGATCAGGCTTAGGCTAAATCCCTGATAACTGTTCTTCTTGATCAGCTCGTACAAGTTTAAACTGTAAAAGAAGAATTGTTCATGAGATTTGAAGATCTGAAAATGGTATTCATTTGTAATTTTTCTTTTGAATTTTTTGCTGTTCTTTTTGAAGACTTACCTCATTAATTCAAAACTAATGCAAAGGTGATTTCTAAAGTAAAAATACTCTAGCATGTGAATGACGTTGTGTTGAGAATTAGCCTCCATATCTTTTTTCCTAAGGTGGTCCAAGATTCTCACCTCGATTAGAGCCTGATGATGGAATCTTTTCTTGTTTCTGAAAATCAATCATCCAAGATTAGTCATTTCGAAAAATAATAAATAAATTGAAAAAGCATTGAATTCGAAAAGTACCTGATAATTTTGATGGCGATATGCTGTCCTGTTTTGTGATCTAGGGCTCGGATGACTTGACCGAAACTGCCCTTTCCGATCACTTCAAGAATCTCGTACCTGATCAAAGAGAAGAGGGGAAAAATGATTTTTCTATTTGTAATTTTCGCTTTAATGAGTTATTGGTCCAGGAATCTACCTGTACGAGATGTGATCATGAAGAACTTTATTGTAACTTCCGTTGTCGTCATCATAGCCTCCATTTTGCGAGGCGCCCTCCTCGCCATGGATCTTGCAAGCCGATAGGCCCAGGTACCAGATCTCAGAATATTTTTCGATCTCCGCCCGCTCGAATTCTGTGAGCTTCGAGCCATAGAACTTGGTGGCTTCCTGAGGTGTCATTGGCAATCTTCCACCTGTGAAAAATTCAATACAAAGCATTACTTATCTATAAATCTCCCTGGCGATAGTCTCGGATTGGGAATTCTTTCCGAACTAATCCGAATCATTGAATCCGAATGGATGAATGAATGAATGAAGCAAATTACTAATTAATTATTATCTATGCTTACAATATCCGTCGACGTTGGAGTTAGAATTGAGAGGATCGTGGAGTGGCAAATTGTGAATGGTATTGGCGTTAGAGTTGTTGGCATTATTGTTGTCTGTTCTATCCACCCTTGTCGTTTTGGTGCTCCCAAGAGACGGTAACTTCTGAAACAGAAAAAGATACCATCTAATACTTCTCTGATAAACAACTACATTTATACGAAAATATTAATTCTTGTTCCCTTTATTTTCTATATTTTGACTCAGACCTCCTTAACTTTTCCTTGGTCTAAATAATTTATAAGTCTCACCCCAAATCGGAGATGATACATCATTTTTTCAATATTATGTCTACGGAAAGCGTAGAAAATATCAGAAAAAACTGTTGGAATAATGGACTTTTATTTGCGACATGCTTTTTTCGTTAACATCCCCCAAGGTGAGGATTTAGAAGTTTCAACTTGTCCTCAGAATCTTTTTCCTCGCCTTTTTCTTCAGTGATATTTTACCATTTACGATTTTTCCGATCCCTCTTTGGGTGTCAACGACCGAGTTCAATAATTGGCAATGCGTGTAGAACCGAGTCAACGAAAAAACTGAGAAAATACGTAAAAAGAGCTTATAGTCGCCATTTTACTAGGAACTGCGGCTCGCATAATTGAGGTCTTTTGCGCGTTTCACATAGCGATAAAAGGAGGATGGAGAACACGCAATTTGCTGAACTCGACAATGAACTCGTTCAAATGGTTTAGCCATTGACCGCGAGATCATGCGCACTGGAAAATTTTAAGTAGAGTTTCGAGTTGAAACAATATTGTTAAAAAACCAGTGTTTAGTATCCTAAATATTACAAAATCACCAAAGATCACGTATGGGAATGCCAATCCATCTAAGGAGGCCGAAAGTGACTACACAATACAATTTACTTCACTCTTAAGTACTAATCTTAGGTGGATTTTGCTTTTGTCCCTACGGAGAACATAAGTCTCTCCGTAGGTGTTCAAAGACATTGCATCATGAAGCTGCATTATTGCTTCAACAATTCCTAATATGCTTTCTTCCCACGTTACAAAAAAAAAAAAAAACAAAAATGTTGTTCAAAGTATTTGTTGCACTAAACTAACCAAGAAATTTAGATCTTATCCCTGGAGCGGTAAAATTAATTGATATTAAATCAGGTAGATTGTTAGTTAACGGAGAGTGTCGGAGAAGTTTTACGATTTGGTTTTCGAAAAAATTCTTTTTTAACCTGGCCAATTGAATTTTCAAAAGGCCAGAAGCAGAAAAAATATATTTGGAGGCTGTCGGTTTTTTCGTCGGACCTTTGCCACAAATGGTACTGCGCATGGCTAAAATTATGCAACGTTGGCATGGCTGATTTTGACTTTGTTGATAAGGACGACGAATTTAACCTGGTCCTCTCTCAATGATGAACACCATCTTTCGCAATATTCACTTGATACCACTGCGCATGCCATGGCATTCGGCATCTGATTGGTTGCTATTGGCGCGCAGTTTAAAATGCTAAAAAATATTATTTTATACGTAATACGCATGCGCAATTGATGTGACTATACAGAGAAGGAATTTGTTCATCTTTGGGCCTCTGTTTTGGATTTATTTATCTTTGGGAGAGTCGAGTGTATTCTTTTATTCTTTCCGAGAGGAAAGGAATACTTCAAGTGGCGCGTGCGAAATTCAATACGCGGAGTGCAGTTTTATTAATGAAATAAGCATTTCTACAACACGAAAGAACTCTTTCTTTGTCTTTGATCGCAATTATTCTTTCTGCGTCTAGTATGACCAAAGAATGTTCGCACAGTGACGGGGATGCGCATTAATAATCGGGAGAGGGACAGCGGCAGATATAAATTGCAATTGTGCGATTCGACCGTACGATTCGTGGGTCATGCTCTTTCAAGTGGTAAGAAATATAGCACGTAATTCCGGCACATTGCTGGTTAATGTCAAGCATGTGGACATAAATTAAAAAAGTTTTCGTGGGTTACGACCCCTTAATGAGGGCCGCTCAAGTCCCGACAGAATCGACTCGAAAACTTGGACCACAAATCAATCTCGTGGGAAAGCAGATCTTTATTCTCTCTGCATGATCATGATTTTGAATTCTCGACACGATAAATAAATCTTGGAACGCATACATTTCCCGTCTCCGCAAATAATTCTACGTTCTCCTGCGTCCTTGCATATATTCGAGCCTAATAAGTACCATTGCGCACGTAATGCTGTAATAAGAAAGGATCGTCGAACAACGTCACGAGCCATTGTTTGCGAAACGACAAGCTAAGAAGGGTTTACTCCCGATTACTTAACTTTATTCAAATGACATTGGAATCTTACGTATGAATTCACAATCTCTTAATGGATGTTAAACCCTAAGCAATTTTCACAAGAGGCAGTAATTACAAATAGATAATAATTCCAGGTGCAGTTATGTAGTTTGCCTTGTGACATCTCCTTCCTCCGTGCCTTTCTAAAGTCTCTTATCATCAACTTTAGCACACGCGCCAAGTTCTATAGCTTCTCGCATACATTATAAAAATGTGGGCGTCGCGTCGGCCTTCCAGAGGAGTTGATTGTCTTGTAAAGTATGAAGATATCTGAAAATACTTTACTTTCAAAAATATGCTCGCTCCTTGAGACTTAAGGGCCGTTTATCCGATGCAAGTGAATTTACGAGTGAAAGTTCCTAAAAGAACGAGTGTCTCACATGTGTCACACACGAGTGCACACTTTGTTTCGACGTCAAGTCCGTTACGTTACAATATCGAGTTTAAGGTGTCCCTGCAGCCTCGCCTTATCATGCCATTATCCTACTATGTATTTCAAGCGAGGAATGCATCACGCTTTTGCATTTAATATAATACCCAAACTCCCAACTGCATTTAATGCTTAAAATTCCCATCAGTTATCTTTCTAGCGCGCTCACACGGACATTGCAATTCCAATTGTTTTTATGTAACCGGAGCGTGTTGAGGGCTCTGGGTCGCTGTGTGTGCTACATCTTGCCTCTTATAAAATATCTGCGACTTCCAATAGAAATTTTAGTGCTAATAAAATTAAATCCACGCAAAATTAAATCCAAGCAAAATCAAATCCAAGTAAAATTAAATCCAAGCCGAGCATCAATTTCGCCACAAGGAAGTGTGAAGTAACGATCTTCGAATAATAGGCACGTAATTTTTGCCGCCTACGGCGACTTTTGAAATTCGTCAATTTTCTCATCGCTTCCTGGATATATTCGCCTTTTTCAATTAGTCTCTCAAACAAGAAAATAACGGTTCCTGCGGGCTCAATAGGATTTCCATTCTGAGAATCAAGGTGTATGCTCTTTTATGCGCGAATGGGTTATAGGAGGGGTATATGACGTTAGAAGCAGGAGATTAACTGTATAACTGCAAACTGCAACTAGAAAGAGAGAGATCTAAAGGGAGGCCATTCCTCGAACCTCCAGGCGAAGACACTCTTCAGAAATTCCATCGGCACTCTTTATCCTTAACCTCTTTATCTTCCCTACTCCCAGCAATCTTATTTTATGCTCTTCGACTTGATGCAGTCCAAGCATTTTCTCTTTTTATCCCACATGGAAATTGACAATTTTTTTCCCCACTACCGCTTGATTCCAAACTTGGCATTATAGTTGTTGCGGAAGCAAAAAGGTTCCCATTTGCAGAGGCAAAGGGGTTTCAAGTGAGCGTCAGCAAAAGGGTAGAAAAATAATAGCGAAAGGAGCTATTTTGACATCAGATTCGGATTCAGTGACTCAATTGGCCAGCTTAGAAAAAATATTTTTGAAAACCAAATCGTAAAACTTCTTGATACCCAAGTTAGGGCCAAGCATTTTTTTGGAGATGTACAGCATTTATTTGATAATAGAATAATGAGAAAAGGTCTGATTAGATGCCCAAACTTTGGTATTGGCCTTGCACTCCTATTAATTCATCCCATGGTCAGTTCTAATTTAGCTGGTTGTGTTCTGGGGACTTTTTGTCTGAGGCCATGCGATCGATCAGCCAACTCGTTCAGTTAGGCATTACTTTGTTCAATTACTTGAGTATAATCAAAGCAAACCAGTTGGGAATGTCCCTGGCGCTTCGAGCTTGGCGCAGCGAATTCGTATCAATTAATTTCAATTATACGTAGTTGTCGTCGCAAATAAATCAACGAGTGAGCAAGGCGCGTTGATTCGAATCGACGTTCATCAAGGATCCAGATTTTATTGGTCATGCACAATCGATCCGATTTGCGGTGGAGGAGTTGCATCTTAAAAATGGCAACAATTGTCCTCGGTTATATAATTCTTTATATTTAGCCCACTGATCAGTTTCTATGACGTGATTTTTTATTATTAAATCAATTTCGCTATCGAGATACGTGGGTGTGATTATATATTCGAGAAGAGAATAAGTCACCGTGTTTGACCTACTTTGACTTTCAGCTCTAATCAAGATTCTTGATCTGCAAAAATTATTGCTAAAGAGAAAATCCTCTTTCTGAGATTTTAGTTGGGAAAAAAGTCGACTTGTTCCGGTTTTTCAGTTTTCTACGACTGGTCGAGATACTTCTTAACAAGGCAATGATCGACCTCTAGAGACTAAATAGCTTCCATTGGATTCCAACGAGGACAGAAATCCTGACCGACTTGGTGTCGAGAATCTGTAGAAAAAGAAACCTTGAATCCTGCAATGTAAACAAACCTCCGGAACTTTTTCCAGAGTTCAAGAATTCTTTATTTCTCTTACCAAATCAAATGGTTTTTCTTTAAATCACAAGCTCATTTATAAAAATCTTGAGGGCTGATTACAATAACAAACAAGTTGGCCATCTGGAAAGTATTATTAAAATCTTGACCGGATGTAAGTTTCAATTACAGATATTAATGTACCAATGAGACTTCTTTTTGACCTTTTTGAGAATTAAACAGCGAATATAGGCATACTCCTTTCCCCCGAAGATGTTTCCTCGTAGCTATGATCGAAGACAATGGAATCTGATAACGACAATCGAGCGGTAAGTTTCTACAGATGTCTTTCATTGCCCAACGGCTTCTGCGTATTGAAATTCAATTCTGTAATCGCAAGTGCCTCCAACTGCCTTTGTTATCACCTTTCATGTCTTTGATTCGCACACAGCAATTTCCGTTTTACTAACAATCCACTTCGACAAATTTTCCAAAGTCAAAGACAAATTTTCCTATATGCTTCAAAAGTCTACAAATGAAAATGTTGTCATCTCCGGATTAGGATCTCGCGAACCGGATGCAGAAGTTGCCTCTAGACAAAGTCGTACATTTCTTGCACGTGTTCCCGAACACGTGTTACGTAGCAATGCTAGGTTTCCACAATGACTTTATCACCTTTTTCCATCCGATTTTTACCTTATTTGCATTCTTTTCTATTAAAAGGCAAAGGCAATTGATTTTTTCAGCTGGAATAAAGCGGGTTTGTAAAAGGCGAGACTGCCGCTGACACTTTCGATGGGAAGCGGGATCGATGTCATGACCCGGAGGGTATAGCATATGTGTGCAATGCCACCGCGAGTGGATACTGTTATTCGACGGCAAACGTTCATACGCACTTCGGCTTTAGATCCGCCTGCATCTGTGGGTTCGAAGGAGCAGTTATGCTAATATGGACCGTTTGTCCTGCCCATTTGTCCATTAATTTCTGCTTTGTCACATTCTGACTATCCCTGATGCATTCACACACTTTCCGCTACCAGCATCGCTAATTGCATACCAAAGATTCATCCCAAATAAGCCAACTTCCCACCGCGTTCAACATTTCTTTTGGAAACTAATACATTTCTAAAAGTACAATTTAAAATGCTCTGCTCTCTATTTCGTGGTATTGTAAAACACATGTTTGGTTTCCCATCGCTATGTTTGTTTAAGTAATGTGATAAGTGTGAGCATACAATAAAGCACGAAGCCACTACTCGGACAATGAACTACCTGTACTATTCTGCGTTTAGTGATAACCGGTTTCTTCCCGGAAGAATTCCGTGTATCTCTTTAAATACTTTTTACTTTCCGAACGAACCTTACCGTAAAGATAAACAACTAACGAGTGCGATCAATTTTCCCCTCGAAAAAAGTTGATGTTTCAAGTTAAATTTAGTGCGACAAAACGAGCCTTAAAGTTATTATGTCAATTATCTTGAAAGCTCTTTATAAGCCTTGTCAAATAACTTCCCGTCCTTTTGCACATTTATTAATTGTGCATTAACTAATTTATGGTTCTGAAATTTTAAAATTACGACTTGTGAGTCATTGCAAAAGAGATGCTAAGCGAAGAAAGAGTAAAAAGGAAGCGTTTATTGGGTAAGGTTCGTTTTTCCGCTTTCCTTTTTTTCACTGCTCTGAAAGCAGTGTATTTCTTTCCGTTTGTAATGACGCTTCAACGTCCGCTTGTATTGACATCGCTTCCGGTAGGCCGTGCGACCACACCACGTGACTTCCGTCTGTCCATGCATACGCAAAACAAACAATGCATTTTCATATTCCTGGTGCATACATAAGCTGATAATTACACCTTAACCCAGTTTCACATATTTTTTACAAGAGAAAATTTTTAAATATATTGAAAATGAGTAATATATTGAAAGCCCAGGATCTACCTGCCTTTTCTTAAGTGAGTAGCGGAAAATATTTTCTGCGTGGGTCACGATCGGCCTTGACTGACTATAATCATCAAGTTCGTTACACCGTGTAATTAAGACTCGCAAGACACTTGATGACGTTTTCCTCGCCACTGCGTTACAGCAACAGATGACCTCAAAACTGATAAATGTCAGTTCTAAGTATTTTTAATCATTCTCGAACGATTTATCATTGACTAATCTTTTCCGCTTTTTCCGCGAAAGGGCAAGGATCAAGGATTCTATCTGATCCTCTAGGAAGATCATCGTTTATGAATATTGGCCAAGAAATCTCCGCGAGATGAAAGGATTTGATAGGAATCAAGTTGTAGACTCTTTTTTTATCGTCCACATCTATTGCTTTAATTATAGACTTTAATTAAGCAAAAAAATCCTTTATTATCCCGAATATATCTGATCTGCATTTTTTATGTGAGACTGGATCGAACACATTCGAATCCCGGGACGTGTAACCTCGACATAAAATCGTGAGGCAGTAATTTGACGTAAAAAAGAAGAAAAACAGAGAAAGATAGAAAAAAGTATAGACGCAAGAGCAAACACTCAACGTAGCATTTTGTTCGTCAACTAGTCGCTATTAAAGTGAGGCGGTTTATAAATAAAAGTCCTAACTGTACCAGGATTCCGCGACTCGTTCGAGTGTTCATAAATCTATTGTTAAATTATTGCGAGCACTCTCTTGGTGAGATAATTATCATTTTCCCGTTGTTATCTCCTACTGCAAGTCTAACAATCCTTCACTTTTGTCAAAAAAAAAACAACAATTTCATGTGAGATAAATCATTGTGCAAGGATTATCCAATTTTTAAGTCTGATGATAAATGGCACGAGATGTACGTAAGGAGGAATACAGAAGGTTCTCTGTGGGACTGAGGCTGTTATTCGCAGCAAACGCGTCTTAATTACGACACTAATGACAGATCAGACAGAAGGCCGTGTAGAGAACGAGGAGAAGGCAAAGTGGCTGTGAGCGTCGTATTGGAAAGTCAAATGACCGATTGAAACCGACGAATGGAAACCTTGCTTTAAATAAAATCGTACGTTCAACCACTGTTCTTTTTAAACTAGGGCACTTCGCCTTTTAAAAAGCGAGACCCTAATTTCGTCTCATTCTCTTCTTAGAGTTTAATAAATCACGAAAATTTCAATACGTCTAGTATATTTTCCGCCTCATTTAGTTCAATTTCTGCACAACGGCCGAACTTCTGCAATCGGTTGCAAAAGATCTACTGGAAAGGGTTTCATTTTCATCAAAGTTGATTTGAATAATAATAATAATAATAATAATAATAATAATATTGGGATAAATTTCCGAAAACTGGTAATTTCCGACTTTCTTTGGGCTTCGTATACATATGTATTTTGACGCGCTGATTAAGAATATGATAGTGAAAATGGCAGCAAATTTGATTTTCATGGTGAAATCATAAAAAACCATAAAATCTTGTTTTTTTGTGTTTATCTTACAATCTTCACATTCTAAACGGAAATCATTGTAAAAAAATTATTGTAAAGGGAAATGGCAAAGGGAATGGCAAAGAGAATGGTAAAGGGAATGGACAAAGGGAAAGGACAAAGGGAATGGTAAAGGGAAAGGACAAAGAGAATGGTAAAGGGAAAGGGCAAAGGGAATAGTAAATGGAAATGGTAAATGAAATGGTGAAGATAATGGTAAAGAGAAATGGTGTACATAAGTATATGGAGCCCAAAGAAAATCGGAGGCTACTGGTTTTCGAAACTACACCCTAATATTGCAAATACAAGTGAGAATTTCTGTAAATGCAATGGTAAGTTGGTTCCCGTTCTTGAGAAGATGATCGCGATTGGCTAAGACACAATAATGCAGGGATCAAGTGCATCCGCGATCGCGCGGAACAGTTTCTCACGCACGAAAGTGAAATTGGCTATTGCCGAGTGGATAGGAATAAATAGTAGTAAAACAGTTTATCCGCTTGAGGATCGAAGTTCGTGACAGTAGGAAGTGCAGCTAACAATAATGTAAATAACGATGTAGGTTAAATACATTTTAGAAAGCTACTTCTCGCGTCTTATCTCTAAATTTATTTGCTCGAAACGTAGAGTTCACTATTTTTGATACCTCCTTGAAATTGTGTCAGTAAAATCAAAATTAACTAAACCAGGTTAGATTTGTCGTCGTTGTCAACAAAGTCGAAATCTGCTATACCAACGTTGCGTAATTTTAGGCATGCACAGTACCATTTGTGGCGAAGGTTTGACGAGTAAACTGACAGCTTCCAAATATATTTTTTTCTGCTTCTGGCCTTTTGAAAATTCAATTGGCCAGGTTAGAAAAGAGTTTTTTTCGAAAACCAAATCGTAAAACTTTTCACACTCCCTTTAACTAACAATCTACTTGATTTAGTATCGATTTGTTTTACTGCTCTAAAGATAAGATCTAAATTTCTTGGTTAGTTGCGGCCAGAGAGTAATGGATATTAAGAGAGGAAGCCGACACTAGCGCTATCTTGTGCTTCGACTTCTATATTTAAAAAAATAGGAAATCCCGTAAAAGCTTTAAAATCCTTCGATATCTGAACCTTTTCAACGCGGACGGAATTTCGATTTTTAAATAGCTTTTCTTAAAGTAGGAGTAGAATCACGAAGGAATAATAAGGAGACCGAACTCCCTCTCGCAACCTGGAAACAAAAACTAGATCGTAAGTCTTTAAAAGAACTTTATTTGAGTGCGCATGTGCGCAGTTGTCCTCTTCCTATTCATGGGATACTGTGCGAGTGAGAAAGTTTTTAAAATTGACATAAGATAGAGAGGTTATGTTCGTTTGTTATGCGATTTCATTGCGGTATACAGCGGTGTGCGACAAAATTTAGATTTTTATAGTTAAAAAGAGTGGATTATAAAAGTGGTAAGTATGTAGAATATTATTAAATTTTTTTTTATCTTGAAATCTTGAAGTTGTAATAAATCTTTGTTATTATTTCGTTAATCATACGTTGAAATAGATTTATTGAATACTTTTTTTTCTATCACTTCCAAATATATTTTTTGTGATAAAAAACCTACATAATGAAAAAAATATCGACGTTTTTGTTTCCAGTTTCGAAAGGCTTTCCACTGGCAGTTGGGTTTCCTTATTATTCCTTCGTGAGTAGAATTTACATAAATTGATATGTTTACAATCGTAATTAGAGCGTCTAAATTAGAATCGCTTGAATTTTAATTAAATCCATAAGGCTATAATTTTCTCTCGATAGACTGCAGAATCATCATGAAAAGGGAGTTGAAAAGAGAAGCTGATCCCGGGAGACGTAATACGTACGTTGTTGGAAATTAGATTCACGAGACACACCCGACAGGCGGAATTGAGATTCGTGACTCGCGTTGCTCGGTCAGTGACTTCTGCGCTGACCCTGCGGCGATGAGAGGCGCCTTTGCTGGTCAATGTCAAGTGACTGTAATTTGGATTTTTCAAAAATTTTCCACTCACTATTTTCCCACGTACCACAAACACTAAAGTGTCCTTTAGTCTTTCTAACTCGTTAATTACTAACTCCTTAATTACAAACATTTAATTTCCTTTCCTTCATACAATATTTACTTCATACAATGAAAAGCGAAATACTTCCTCTGTTATTCTACTTTTATCTAAGCACCGGATTTGGTGATAGAAGCGTAAAAATTACTGGTCAGTGAACCTGGTCATGACCTTGTCTTTCACATGTTAGGAAGCATTGCTATTCAACAAAGGGAGTTAATTTTTCCGAGAGCTTTCGTTCTACGCTTCTCACGTAGATCGATCTGGAAATGTTTCAACGAATTAATGAACTTACAAGAAAGGATTCTAACGAAGTAAAGAGAAGGGTACAAATATGCAGTTAAAAACTGATTTTAATTGATGCTGTTTAGGCTGACAGTGATATTTTTCGCGGGATGACATTAACGAAAGGACCTTCCAGCCGAGTTTATACAAAGTTACAACGATCGTGATTATCCCGCGTAGGGTTTTTGTTGTGATCGTCATTACAGTATACCCTCAGCTGGCATATTTATGCTATCGCGAAATCTGAGATACAATGCTGGCTGATCGGATTACCGCTTATGCTGCTATCCATACCAAGTCACCTAACCTGACGTCTTTCCTTTCTGAATTAATATACTACAACTTTAGAAAAATTGACCAACATCAAGTGGATCGCTTATAATCTCGCAAAGAGAAATTAAAAGAGAATTCTTATCGATTTCGGAATTAGCAATAATTTCAGAAGATTTAATTAATTTCATTGCGAATAATTTGCAAATCAAAATTAAATCCAATTAATTTGTAAATATGTAATTTTCAATTTGTCCTTTCACTCTTGCTGTTATGAATCACCAATTTCTGATCCAATCACATCCGGCATAGCGTCTATAGGGGTTTTTTTTCCTCGTTCAAATATATGCGGGCATCATACATTCACTTTAAAACATACACGCGACTGATGCATTTACATGCTTATGTATACCGAGGCTCGACTAATTCATACATGAATTTAGAAAGTCCCTGCAGTACTGCGCCTAATTGTTTTTACGTAATTCATCTGTGCCTGGACTTTTCTCCGTTTAAAGCTAACAATTTGCGAAGAAAACAGGAAATTTACTTTTTGTTTGGGTTAACAGCCCGAGACAAATTTAATTTGTTCTGTTACAGTTATATTTACAACGACACTGTTTGTAGATGTAACAGTTTCTGTTCCTGTTTTTATCGATTCGATTCGACTGACCTATCTTAAAAATGGAGGAAGAGCTGATTAGGAAACAATTGTCTTACGAGAGTCAATTGTGTGTCAACACAGAAAGACTGAGTTGTAATCCATTGTAATCGGAAATCCATCTCCTTGAAATGTCAGGTCGATCTGACGTGCACTCCCTTTTGTTTCCCTAGACACCGATAGATCAAGGCGGTAGTTACGTAAAACGTATAGTAATAGGAATAGAGTAACAAAGGTGTGTAACTTTAGTTACACGCAACATGTGCACTCTGTAGCATAAAATAATAACTTGTACCGCATGATTCGTAAAATAATGGTTTCGTCATCAAATTCAGAAATCATGTGGAATGAATTATGCAAATCAAAACAGCCTCTTTAAGGCCCGCGAGATAATTTATTAACTCGTTTAACATTTATACACAGATTATCTCAGAAAGATAAATTGAGAGGGAAAAATCCGGTTCTCCTCCGAATTGTAGTCAAGATCTAGATCTTATGATATGACGGATACAAAATTATGAGAAATATGTCTTACCTCGTGAGACACGGCGTTTTTATTCCGACTCGAGTTGGTGGAATTGTTAATGGATGATAGCGAGGTGAGTGTCGCAGAACCGACACCACCGACTGTTTTTCCACTAACTTTCGTCCCTCCGCCGACATCTTTGTGCAGCGTTGCTGGACTCTGCAAAAAGAAATGGAAATCTGAAAATCTGTCTACAAATGAAATCGGAAAGTGAAGTAAACGATAAAAAATATGAGGAAACGAAAGATTTAGAGAATTACAACAGGATATCACGATTTTGTAACGAGGTCGATAGACCGTCATAAGATCCCACGCAATATACGTAACCCTCAATGTGCGTCTTGCATTAACCAGCCACGCGTTACCCATTTCTCAAAGCCGATACCCGATTTGGCAAAAAGATTATGTTCCGTTAGGTTTCCGGTATATGTGATTTTTCTCTCTTCATGTGTTTTTCTGTTGAAGAAAGGAGATAAGACAATCGTATTTAACAATCTTTACGAGTTCAACAAAAAGAGTAAAGAAAGCAACCATATACTCGAAGCAATTAACAAAACACTACTCCTTTTGTTTTTATCGACTGATCTTCGTTTTTCAATTTTTTTTTCTCATTAATTCGATAAGGGGTTACACCACCCTGGCGCGTGGAAAAATAGGTATAAAAATAAGCATTTTTATGTATAATTTGAATCAATGACAAATTTAAAAAATTTTTAAATGGCGGAGATACACTCGACGTTCCCAATAGTAATGTTCCGAATAGTAATTTGTTCCCAATAATAAACACATTTTGTTCCCAATAGTAAAGAGAATCTCTCACCATCAACACTTGATATCTACAGCGCATGCGTTAAAAAAAAAGGAAAAAGTTAATATGAAAACAAAACGAAATGCATTAACCTAGTGCATTTCGTTTTGTACACACATTGAAGATATAATTTACATGAAAAATTAGTAGAATTCTGATAGTTACGATTAAATTTTATTTACTTATATAGTTTTCTTTATTTTCTAAATCCATTTTTTAAAGTCCTTTTTCTTCAAAAAATAATCCGCATATTAAACTTCAAACCCATTTAACCATATTACGCATTTGACATTTATTCATATTTAACCCAATATACGCAATACGCATGTGCACTTGATATGAAATTTGAGGAAAGGAATTTTTTTACTATTGGGAACGACGCTGGTTTGGATTTATTTACTATTGGGAACGTCGAGTGTAAGAGCCAATGAGTAGGACCCTTTTTTGAAAATCCTTGTTGATGGTGTACATAGTTTCTCGATCAGGGATTGTTTGAAAAAAAAATTTTTTTTGCTTATTTAGAAAGGTAATCGCTATCGTGTGACGTAGGGAAAAAATTTAAAAAATTTTTTGTAGAAATGACAACTGTTTAAAAAAAAATTTCTAATTTTTATAGAAATTTTGAGTTTAAAAAATTCATAACTTATGAACAGGGCACCCAATCAAAAAAATCCTACGTCACACGATAGACAATAGTACAAAGAACATTTTTTTAAAATTTTAACAAAATCGGTAGAGTAGATCTTGAGATATCATGTACACCAGTTTGAAAAAAGTAGTTTCGAGAAAAACGCAAAAGAAAAAACAGTACGACGCGAATGAGACCAAGTCGCGAAAAGCTGGCTAGAACTATAAAATGTCCATAAAATGGGCCAAATTCTGTTATTCACTGGTTTTTGGGGTCGCTGATTACGAATCCGGTGTCAAAATTTTCAAAAACAAAATGACGGATCCAAAATGGCGGACGAGTATGCTAAATAAATTTTTGATTACTTTAAAAATTGGTATAAAAGGGTTTTTGAAGTCGCTGATTACGAATCCAAAATCAAAATTAAAAAAATGACTGATTCAATATGGCGGACGAATTGTTTATAAAATTGTTTATAAAATTTGTTTATAAAGTAATAAATTGTTTATTGTCTTTCATGAATTTAGTTAAAAACGGTTTTTATCTATAAATTATTCTTATTTAATGCGAATCAATCGATGAATCACTGTCAATCCCCTTGAATCCATTTTCACTCACTTATTTGTTTACAAAAAATTCAATAAATTTTTAATCAATTGCTAACTTTCCCGGATAGGTGCTTCATTTCTTTTAGGTATTTGGGAATGAGTCCAAGTATTTTTCGAAACCCGGTACTTTTCAAAAGAAAAAATTCTTTCTTTCATTTTTGATAGTAAGTAAAAAAAATTATGTAAAATTTTTTCTTCAAAATCTGGATCAAAATTTTTGCGTGGAATTTTATTAGCTTTCATTTAAAAAAAAGCGTTCAAATCGGTTCAGAAATGGCTTCATAATATAAATTTGCCCGCGAAACTGTTTATGGCCCTGCACTGTGGGTCCGAGCGGAACCTGACTTTCAGTGACGCGTTCACTTCTAATTGCTGTAACTTCGGAAATAGTTTGAATTTTGAAATGATTGAACGCTTAAAATATTCTTAAAAGTATAAACAATTTATCTAAACAAGAAAAAAAATCGATTTTTTGAAAATCTCATGGTGGTGTAACCCCTTAAATTGACTTTTGCCTTCCGGGTCTGGGTCTCCTAAATCGGAAACAAAGGGGTGACGTGGCAACGTGGGTGGTTTCAGATGCGCCTTAAAGTCTACAAACAGATCCATCTTATCTGGGTGCACGTGTGCATTATATCGGAAGACTCATGAAATACTCATTGCTACGTGCTCTTTTTTCAAGTAAAACCGAATGTGCGCACTTAAGCTGCTTTTTTTGTAACAGTATTTTAAAACGTCAATCAGTTATGTGTAAAGTGAAATTACAATGTATGGCTCGTGAACCATATCAAAATTGAGAGTTTCCTGTCTAATTATAGAATAAGTAACAAAGCCTCAGGTTACTTTCATTAGTTGTAATCAACTTTCAATCTATAATATTAATAATGGAAAACTAGAAAAGGGAAAAAATTATTGGGTTGTGCTGCCTAAGAAGTGTCCTATTGTTTGCGATATGGCGTGCTATGTGGCGCGGAACGATACTACTTGCGCAATATTTTTTCCTTGTGCTAGAAAGCCTATTTAACTTAAGGATGTGTGGCTCCTTAGGGGTTTATATATAAAAAAGCATGATGCTTTTGCATCAAATGCACGAGTACAAAGTAAAACCGACGTCGTCGTTAGGCATAGAATTCTCCAAACAATACTGGAATAATTAGCACTCCCTTTTGCGTTACGAAACAATAAGGCACCGCATAAGAACAGCCAATGCACCGAGTCGCTGTCCTGGAAATTATTCAAACGGAAAGGCTAAGGACATCCTTCATTTCATCATTGTTTAATCTTCGTTTATCATTAATTAACTTCCTGAGAGTAAATGTTGACAATATTCACCCAACGTGGGACGTGATGCCTCCCCCGATAGTTGCTTTAAATATTTATTATATTTACGTGACATATGTTTAAAAACTTGATGTTTTTTGCAGTAAACCTTGACTTTTAGTCCGCAGCATTCGAGCAGCGGTTGTCGGGTCGTCGGATAGGTCTTCATTATTCAGCGACACCTCGCTAAGTACTTTGTGATTTGCACCACTAAGGGTCAGGTTAGTTCAGCCTGTTTGAAGTGAAGCAGCAAAACCGGCTTGCACTCTCCCGATTAAACCGTAGTCGGTTAGGTAGCAACAGTCGAACATATACTGCATTGTTGTATTGAGTCCGCAATAGTTATCTTACCATTTCGATAAGCTAGACTGATTTCTATAAAGTAGCATACGCTTATCGCTTTCAGTGTATTTTAGACTCCACTTCCCGATAACGGTACTCCTCCCTACTTGTAATTAATGAGACATGACGACAGATTTATTGTGCCAAGTGAGTATAAGATAGGGGAATCATTATCGACTCCACGAACCCAATTATAATTGATTATTCTCTTCTGCTTTTCCAGAATCAGAAGCAGCTTCTCTTTCTTTTGGTCCGCTCGTTTTTTCCTCAGAAAGCAGCTGCAAAGTCCAAAAGCTGCAGTCCCAAACTCTTTGTATCAGGAACAAGCAGGTTGGCAGGTGCCGGGATTTTGTTCGAGAAGATGCATCTGGCAACTTGCACGCGTTCAAGTCGCACACACTGGCACCAGAAACACCTGGAGAATCAAGAAATTGAAGGGGGAATCAGGGGGTAGGACATGCAGTAGGTGCACTTGTGCACCTCGTGAAAGGTACAATCGAGACTGCGAATGAGAAACGAGGCAGCGCAAATCTGATCACCTTGCACGTGACCAGCGGGCTCGAAAGAAAAATCGAGACAGACAAAATCACCGCGAATTCAGTCGCAACTAATGATAGGGTCCTGGAACTTAACTCCATCCTACGCCCTCGATCCTCCGATTTTTTTAACCGGAGCAGCTGCCCTCGAAGTGACTCACTGGACGGAAATTAATTTCGGCATCCGCTTATCGATTTTATAAAGCCGTTAACTTGCTTGGAGCATAATCAATTTTTGAGATCTAAATTTCTGAATATCTGCCATATCTGAATTTTCAGGCAGGACATCTATACTTTTGGTAGGGGAGTTTCATTTGCAGATTCAACTCATAGAGCAAAAGTTCCGTTGTTCCCTCAATAGCAGTATTCATTCGGCTAGAGTCCAACAGATGCGTTATATTTCTTTACAAACTCTACGAAGTGGAATTCTAATTTCGAGTGGCAGGCACCTAGCCAGAATGCAGATTTTTTTTAGGGTCTGGAATGAAAGAAAGAAAAAGGATATCTAGGAGTAATTAAACATGAGTATTGTTTGCTGTTTGTTTTATTTCGGATGATTAAAGGGTAGGAAAAGTAGAGATCCGAGTAAAGTGTAGCTTATTAGGGACACTGTAGTTTATATGGGCGTGTTAAGATGAGTTTAGACACTTAGTCTTGTCTTAGGAATCGTAACTTGTGAAATGTAGGCCATCGTTTAATTGTCTTCTGCTCCAGCTGCGTTCGAAGCATAAAGCTTGACGCATTCTAGTTTTAAGAAACGTTTAATCAGTCATCAATTGGCGAGCGACAATATCATTACATCTTTCGTGGGAAGCGAATCTGATGAGTTAGTCTTCCATGTAGAGGAATGTTGACAATTTAGAGGTTGTCTCACAATGTGGTTTATGGAAACGCGACTAAGAAGCGCGAGTAACCTTAAGACAATGAAGAATAAACTTAACATATTGCAAAAGCAAGATTATATCGATTGATCTTCGATTTTATCCTCGATTTCTCATTCTTTTTCTGAAATAGCAACAATCGCAACATTTGATTTTTCGCAACTGACTTTTCTTCTGTCTCTGTCGCAAGAGCAAACCCAAGAAGCACGACTATTTGATAATTTATTTTCCCTCTCACTTTTCTTCTTTCAAAATCCAAACTTTCCTAATCCTAATCATGAAAATTCTAGAGTTTCTAGAAGTGGAATCCGTTGATTAGCCATTAAAAGTACTCTGCGTATGCGGAGAAAAGCAATTGGCAGAAGAAAGTGTGCCTTAAAAAAGTGAAAATTTCTGCTAACTCGTAGAATGCAAGATGAACCGGAATGCGAAGTAGCTATATGCAGGCTAGGTCCGCGCTTCTGACTCGTTAAGTGCTCTTTGCTTCAAAATGCTGACAGTCAAGGCGAGGAGTTAATCACGATTCACTTGGGAAACAAAGAGTATGACATTCGCCAATTTTCCTAACGGCGCTCGTTTTACTGACTTACTCGGTAAAGTTGTTGAATCATACCCAGGAAAACAAAAGGATTGGAGGTTCAGGATTAATAACAGTGTTTCAACAGATCATTATAGCAAAGGTTTTCTCAGATAAAGACAAAAATATCTTCTAGAGAAGATATTAGTGTTAGCATTTAATTTTTAGCAAATGTTACTCAGATGTCAGTATATATTGGCATTTGAAATTGTGTTATTGAGAGGGTCCTAAAGGGGTTGAACGGTGTGGGCGTCTTGAGTGGTATTAGAGTAGACTGATGGGAAAGGTGAAATGTCTCTGTGGCATATAAGCTCGTGCTCAAGGAGGAAGTACCTCACAAAGAGGAAAACAATAACAAAAGGAACAACAGAGCTAAGTGTGTTTGCTCGTCATTTCTAATCTCTTAATTATTGTTCCTTAATATGATCATATCAAGCAACAATCTGAAACGTCAGGCATAAAATCTATTATCTAATTATAACCCTAGACTTAATCCGTGTAAATTTCCGTTTAAAGCGCATAAACGATGATTCGCATTAAATAAGAATCGAGTCTTGACAAAGACTTTTGCAAAAAAAAAGTTTTTTTGCAAGGTGTGAGACTCTCAGAGACTGGAGAGGACAAACATTTTTCACAAATGGAGAAAAAAAGCTAGACAAGGGATAGAAATTACATGCTCCAAGTGGTATGGACTCGAGGCTGTAAGTATCGCTTTAATTCGATAACCTGTTTCCTTTTTATGAGTCGATTCCGCTCTCTCATGGAGGCTGTGTTTTTTACCCGACCCTATACCTGGTACCAAGTGACCAGGTCGGATCCGTGGCCGTGAAAGTTCTGTTTCACTTGTGCGTTCAGGGGCGAACGAGGGTCCTTGCGTTGTGTGTGTGAGGTGTACGTGAAGATACGCGGAACATTGCCCCCGCTCCCGAGGACGTCGACCAGTTTAAAGACTCTAAAGTACGCATCCCACAAACGATAACTTAAAAAAAATGTCAAAATAAGTCTACTTTTTCTTCAACTATAACACCGTTGATGCAGGTAAAACAAATAGCGAAGAGATGCACTTTCGCTGAAAAGAGAAAAAGGTTATCCAACCGTTTGCTGTAAGATTACTGCATCCGCTCACTAGAGCATGAATCTCTGTAATCTTATCGAACTTATTTACTTTACACATTTCTTTATCATCTTTTTATGATTTTTTCTTTATCACTTTTTCTTTATCACTTTTTCTTTATTACTTTTCCTTTATTGTCATCCCTTTACCAATATCGCTTTTTCGTTCTTCTGCGACACCATATAAATAATTGCACTTTTTGTCATGAAGCACTTTCTTGCAGACTCGCAAGTTTGCGTTTTAGGGTCCGTGACAAAGTAAGAGCGCTTTTACATCCCCTTGAATTTTTATTTATTTATTTGTTCCCTTTTGCTCGAGCCCCAACTGCACGGTTAACGCGTCAAGCTTATATATTTAGAAGCAGCGTGTGTAGGATATAGTTGAATGCATACTACTGAGAGACCAACTGAGTCCATTGTCAGTTTGTCAATTTCAAGTACCGTATGCACGTGTACCTATTGTCATTGAAAGCTGGGAAAACGTCGATTGCTGGGAACACTATTTTTAATCGATATTTCTATTTATAGATGATCAGTCTAGTTTAAAATTTACGTGTATTTTATTGCAGCTCTTATATAATTTTTCCTCTGAGAACTTTCATGGTCTTCATTTTCCGATGAGACGATTGGTTCGAGACGGGAAAGTAATCCGGTTAGGAGCACATCTAACAAACATCTGTATTGTCAGAACTCTTTTTCTCTCTGGCTCTCTGAACGAAGAGCAAGAGGGCAAACGCTTTTCGAAACAAACTATTCCATCAAGGGAGTGGGATTATTCCATAGTATAGAGATATATTTTGTGTCCATGAACACAAAAGGACAAGAGCTCACTTTTTACCTCTCCATAAGCATCAAAGGAGTAGCATATGCTTGGTAACATGACGCTAGATATACAAATAAGGAACCCTAAACCTTTTGTGTTTGATGAAGAGGAAAGCCCACACACTCCATAAAATATGTAATTGATCTAGAGACTAGATTAATATTTTTTATAATGCAATCGTTATTCATTTTCGCCTGAGGAAATGATTTTTTTTTCAACTTATCGAGGCTACGTGCCAATTCAAGAACACAAAATCAATGGAGCTAAGTGGAATCTAGCGCAGTAATATTACGTATTTCGCTCTTTTGCGGTTCGCAAAATTGTTCGTTGGAAAATCGAGAGTGCTACGTAGATCATCGGCAATCGTTAAGTCTCTGAACCTATAATAACAGCTTGGAAAAAGGTCTTGGAAAACTCGAGGCATTTGTTTCTGTTCGGATTAAATTTTTGCGAAAAAACAACATTGTTGAAGATGTTCGATCTTTATTTAAAGGAAAATAATTATTAATATATATAATCCCCCAATGGCGTAGAATGCGAAGTCCCTTAAATTTTTAATTTATCCGAAATCTCTAGAAATTTTTTAAAAGCACATACAATCGCTTACATACATTTTTGAAATTAAACATCGAATCGTGATGCTTTTTCATTAACCTCCTTTAACTGAAATGCAGATGCATAAGCCCCGGGGGGCCCATCCGGGAGTCTGGGTGAGTAAACAGCATCACATGTGAACACTTTCGACTCGTATGAAAGTTTTAATTTGGGACTGAGTATATTTTAACGGAGGTCAAATTTTATGCGTTTCTCCTCTTTCCTTCAATAAGACTTTTATCTTGAGTTTATTGTCGACTTATCGCTTGTACTCGATTCGAACATCAGCGAAGTGATAAATCGCACTTATGAATGCATCTGATGAAACGAGTCAATGATAAATACGACCGATAAGTACCCCGGATGAAAAGGTCAATGGCCTTAATTAAATAATCTTCGATAAAGTGTGATGGATTTCACTAAATGTGCTGAGTCGCTTTGTATTTACACTTCAATCAACTGGTGGAAAACTAGAATTCTTCATCTAAGATTCTTCGTCCTAGTTACAATTTTTATTGTAGCTTTGACCCGAAGGAGTTTGGCACTCTCTCTTTATTTTTAACGTCTTTTCAAACATATCCAAGTTTATTTGCATATTCTGATATAAAAGTGTTAAACAATGACGCCTGTTTCCTGTTATGATAAAAAAATCTCCGCAAGGAAAGACCATTTCCCCCTGTGATAGAAATGAATAAAAATGAGAGCATATTTGTAGAAAAATTTTAAACCAAAAATTTAAGAATGCAGGATGAAAGTGACTCCTTTAAATAGTGGTTCAGCCGAGGGTTTAGCATTCCCTAAAGTTTCCTATTCAATAGGAACTCGACACCCATACATCACTTTGAAAAGCAGGGATACTCGAAAGAAAAAAATACGAACACCAACCGCGCCTAGAATTTAAAACCGGCTGGTCAAGGTTTTAATAATGAACTCCAGGTATAGCTGTAAAAGTTTGATTCAGGCCCAGGAAATACTTTGTGTGTGCCTCAGCCTCTGAAGGAACCAATGGAAAATTAAAATTCATATCTTTCTGGTATCAGAAGCACATTTCCGTTTCATAAGTAATTTCCGGGAGAGACAGATGCCTTTACTTGACCTACTTGGAATTTGTTTGAAAACCCTGAAAATATTATATATCGTTGATTAGCGTAATTGATTCTACAGGCATATGCTATCAGAATCACGCATCTGTTATCTGGTATCATGTACACTGTCCTGTTCCCAATTAATTTTTAGTCGAGCTGAGATTAGATTAGCTGAGGTTTGCTGATTAGGATAAGCCATGGACCACTTTCTAGAGATATGATTAGCATTTCATTGTCGTAGATTAACTGTTATTTGATTCATTTGCCAGTTTTAGACTCTTAACAATTTAGACTGTTAACTGTTTGCATCTTACCAGTTTACATTGTTACATTTACAACAGCATAGATCGTTGCTATAATCATTTTCAATAAAACCATCATTAAAAACACCATTAAACCATCATCAGCATACTCATTACTCACATTATAAAGGGATTTCAGTTTCACATGATTGAGTGCAGGTACATCGACCATGGAGCATTTGAGCAGTATAGTAGTTGTTTGGCTAGGCATGGTGAGAACTTAAAAACCACTAGATCTCCGAAACAAGTCAGCATTGGTTCTTCCCCAATATATCAAAAAACACACACAAATTCACTTTGCAACCGAAAACCCTCAGTCTTGCATTGGCAGTGTTTTGAAAAAAATTGGCGGGAAAAATTTTAAAATCCGTTACTTTCGAGCAGCAACCAATAAACGCATAAAGGGCGCGATTAACGGTTCGGCATGGATAAGACGGATGTAAACAGAAGGTGGATGTCAAAACGCGTTGTGATTGGCGGAGCAGCGAGCCCTCGTCGTGGCCGAGTTGGACCGAATGACTGACTGACTGACTGACTGGTTTTCACTCGTGTCTCGTAGTCACTTTGCTTTGAAACCGAGTAGAATTGTCGGGGGTAAGTCCCCTTCCCCAACGCTCTTGTCCCCTTTCACCGTCGCCCGCTGAACAATCCACAACCAGCCAGGATCACACAGACTGGTCTTGGGTGCATCAGAACTTTACAAACACAGCCAAAGACAACACTGGCTTGAAAATTTCAAATACAGCTGTGCGTGCACACAACTTTAAAGTTGGTGGACTCTACACAGTGTCTGGCGTGTCAGGATGCGTGTGTGTGGCTTGCGGGAGACTAGGTAGCAATTACATGGGTCTAGCTCGCTCTGCAGATCACGGACTTGGCCATTATGAATATCTATTGAAATTGAAACCCGCCTCAAAAAAGCATTTGCGGCTTTTTAAATTTTCAGTGTTTTACGGCTTCCTGATGTTGTATGACCTGGTGATTGATGAATGATGGATATTATTGGAAAAGAGTAAGTGCGTGTATGAGATTAGATTAGCTGATGGGATAAGATACTTGGGGATTACTTTCTATACTTATTTCATTAGCACCTAATTGAGTTGTTTTCAGAAATACCTAACGAGAGTTGAGAATGACAACCAACTTTAAAAAGTCGTTTGAATGAATACTGCGCGGCGGCGTTACATAAGTGAAGCTCGACATAATTGGATTACTTCTTGAAGTAAAAAAAACTGAAATCTCGGAATCAATCGAAACATATTGTCCCCTTGAGCTTGACTTCACTTGATCTGGCTTCCTAGTTTCCAGCTTGACTTGAAAGAATTGAAAGACTTGAGTCTTTCGATTCCTGAGAATTCGTCACACGTTACATCTACCGAGAGCTATAGATATAGAAGACTCATTTCATTGTAACGAACCCGTTATGAACCGTTTCCATTACGTGATCAGCAATGCAGATTGGGCATATGTCCATGTACCGAACAGAAACACGCCTTGGTCTCTTTGTGCGAAGGAAAGAACATGCTTATGGAGAAAGACCCGGAAAACAAGAAACTCAGGTGAATTGTGTCTTTTATCGATTATCGTTTCAGTAGATATTTCAATTCTCAAAAGTATTCAGCTTTAAGGACACTCTTGCAGATTTGGATTGCTGAGAGACTCGAATTTTCCCCAAAGTAATTATATATTCAGGAAGCTTTATCCTTTGATCTCATTAGTGGCTGGGCTCGTTAGATATTTATTCACTCGGAGAATTGAAGTTTTCCAATCTCTGGTAACTCTGTATTAAAAATGTATATGTGAAAAATGTAATTCAAGGTCTTTCTGAAGGTCAAGTTGCGATATTATTTGATGGTGGATTAGGATTTAAAGAAGAAAATCTGGGATTGGAATAATGTTATAGGTCGTTGAAGGCAACTTTCTTTTCTTTTTAATTAGAGCGATTCCTGGGATTGCAAAAGCGGTCCTGTGCGCTCGCAGGCAGACAGAAAAGTCGTACGACTTTTTTTCTGCCGTCGTCTTTGACCGTAAGTGGACAATGGGAGTGTGCGAATCCCATTATGCCGATGCATGATGATGTGGGTGTGCATTGAGTATTTGTGCATGTGTGTATGTGTATGTGTGTCTCGACGTCTTTTGTTGTTGCTTTCATAAAAATCGTAGAGGAAAGAGATAGCCTGTAGGCAGAAACCGTGCATCTTCTTGCGCGTGACCCGAATCTTCGAAACTGGTAGTTCGTGGCTCTCGATTCCCGGAGCAACATTCGAGCGTGATAGGTAACGTCAATGATTGGCTTACGGTTGCCATTGTCAATAAGAGGATGACTTTAATGAACCACTCTCAAAGAATTTATCTCGAAATTTATCGTAAGCAGGACCATTACTTAGGTCGACGAACTTCGTTGTGGAGTCTTGAAATCTGGCGCAGAGTTATATCCCCACCAGAATTGTATCCAGAGTTGTATTTGACATCTTTCAACAAATTATTGAAAATCCTTTTTAAAGAAGAACATTAAGTGCCTCTTCTTCTGCAATGGGTGGAAATCATTTGAGTGAAACCACTTGCCTATTAGATCACGTGGCTCGTACGCAAATGTGGAGCGGAATGCAGAAAGTGATATGAAGAAACTTAGATTTGTAGCAACATCTCATGGTGCAGCAGTGAGTTTCAACACCTATTTAACTTGAGGCAAACTATTTCAGATTGGAGATTATAATACGAAATCCGGTAATGTAAAATGCATTTCAACCTCTACTAACTAAATACTCATATATCATTTTAGGTGAAGGTCCATCGAGAACATCGACAACTCCGACATCTGTTTTTGCTGCTTCTGGCCTTTTGAAAACTCAATTGGCCAGGTTAGAAAAGAATTTTTCGAAAGTCAAATCGTAAAACTTCTCTGATACTCTTCGTTAACTAAATTCTGAGCAGACTTAGTTGCAAAACTAGTTATCCATATGAGTATGTGTTCTTAACTCGTCGCCGGAAATTCTCTGCAAGGACTCGGCCAGCTCATTCGGATTTTGATAACGAAATGTTTCCTCGAAGGCTCAGACCTCGACTCAGACTATCTTAATTCTGCTAAGACACTTAATACTAGGAAACAAGTCTCCATCTGCAATCCACTTATCTTCCATAACATCCCATGTCGCTTACACAGGACCCT
The DNA here is from genome assembly GCA_904066015.1 of Synergus gifuensis. NCBI lineage: Eukaryota > Metazoa > Arthropoda > Insecta > Hymenoptera > Cynipidae > Synergus > Synergus gifuensis. The sequence goes on along the minus strand of CAJFCO010000172.1, from coordinate 878,626 downwards.
AAGCAAATAAAATTTCATATTCTGACCGCTTCAAAATAAATCTAGACTTTTTATATTTCATTTCGTAAAATCCTCTCATTCAGTTTAAATATTATATATAAAATTCTACTAAAAAGGCGACATTTTTCTCTCATACCACTCAGACTAACATATATCTAGACTAGACTTTCCACTTTTTATATACTCTTCCATATTCGTGCTGACGCGTTCGTCGCCCTCGAATCTTGACGTGTTAACAACTTCATTGGCGTAGGACAAAGAAACTACAAAAAGTGCATTTCTTCTCACCAATTTTTCCCAATTTACGGTGAAAATTTTATCTTGAATTAACTTGAAAGTTTATCTTGAATTGTAAAATTGAATCTATAAAAACGAATGAATCAGATAATTTATGTCTGATCATCGAAGATTCAGAAAATTATGCTTTCACGAGAACCGGAAGCCGTTATGGTAATTTCGAGCATGTATCATGCAGTACCGTGAAACGATGAAACGATATTCATTGCGAAATTTATAAAAGTAGTTACATCGTAACGGTGACTTATCAGCAACGATGACGCGATCGCTAATCGTCAATCGCAGTGTTCCAATCCGACTGACAACTTTTATGCAACTGACTGGAGCTGGTTCACTTTCAATACGTGCTGACATTCTTCATTTGCATTTTCAACTCGGGAATATAAATCAAACGTAATTCTTGAGTTAATATCTTACCACATATTTACAAGACAACTTGTAGCAACTTTAATCTAAAAGTTTTTTATCATAAATGATTGTCAATGTAGTTTCTTATACATAAGACCTGCAGTGCATATATTTCATGTAATGTGACTCTAATTCCGCGCTTGCTTTGCTTGCGCGACTTTATGCTCTAATAAAAAAACGTATAGTCAAAAGCGCTTTACGCCTCCATTAATAATTTAATGGAATTTTAAAGCCTTTCCAATGTCAGAAACTGAGGTGCCAACTTATAACTCATTCTGAAAGTGTTAAGTCTTAACCCAGTGCCAATTCTCTAAAATCGTCTCGACCCTGAATCCCGACAATGCAAAAATAATTAGATAAGAATGTGGACGTAGTAGTTTTTAAGAATAATTAAAATTTCTAAAAAAATGTGTCAGGTAATTAAACTCGGCTTTCTCCGCACACTCATTATGTTTATCTTTTTGTAAAATACTTAGGAAATTCCGGAAGATAAATATTCTTTATTTAAGGAAAGAAATCGTATTGATAAGCGACGATTCTTATCAGGTTTGGATTACATTATAAACTCCGGAAATTCGGGTCGCTTCAAGGATATCTGAATCATGTGAACGAGAGATTTCCGCTCTTCCGTTCTGCGAAAATGTGTATTATGAACATCATGTATTGCAATATGAGTCAGAAATAGGTAGCAGAGTTGAATGAATATATATGTAGAAGGCGGAAAAACATGAATGAAAATATTACCAACGCTGGGTTGTCATGACAACCGACAGGTATAGTAGCCACAGATAAAGACGCTTTGGGAGCGATAATTATACTCAGAAAGGCGTGTGTAATCCAGACATGTGCACCATCAAGCACAATCAGTAAAAGGGTTGTGAATCAGGAAATTAAAGATTGTGAATCTTTAAAACAAAGAAAAACATTTTCTTTTTAATACTAAAACATATACAACCCGTTTAATAGAGCCGGAAATTCGGATATTGAAAATCGCTTTAATTTTATAATTCCCTCGGCGCTTAATGGATTTACCGATTCTCTAATTCTTTCATATTTATGATGCGACACTCATTTTGCAAATGGCGTGTTTAATCCTTCGGAGAGAACAAACACTAGATAATTTATTTATTTCCCAGAAAAGCAATTTTTACCTTCTGTTAACTTGTTTATTTCATTCTTTCAATATTTATTCTTCCATTAAACATTTTTAAAAATGTGGTAATCCATCTCTGAAATTTTCCATTAATTTTATTTATAAATTGCAGAACGCGAGATTTATTTCCTTTATAAGAAGAAATCCGCGTGTTTTTGCGTTCCGCTTGGGGAATGAAGGAGACCACGAAGCGTGTTTTTCAAATTGGAGGTATTTTTAGAGACGGCGAGGCACTCGGAGGTGAAATCAAGTCAATTTGATGCGAGCCTTTATCGATAGAGAGAGATCCCCTTGTACTATGCAATGTTGCAAGAGACAGAAATGTGTAAGTGTAAGTACAGGCGATGCGCCCATGGAGCGAAATTGACCGTGGACTTTCGTGACCCACTTGCGCCTAATTGATTCGTCTCTATCGTGCCTACTTTTCATGTCTCGTCTACATCTACAATGTTTTAATTTTGACAATACTCAAATTCTATCAATAGAAACAAATTGTGGTATTTTTGTAAATTTTTGTAACTACATCTCCGTGAAATTCAGGGGAGAGGTGGCTCGTCTCCCGAGAGTGACCATTGACCCGGGAAATGATAATAAAATAACAAATAATGAAAAATTTCTTTAAAGCGCAAAAAAACTCACCCTTTCCACCTCTTGGTAGAAAGACGCTCGTTCTTTGATACGCCTACTCACCTGAAACAAGAAAAGAAGCACAAAATAAATTTCATTTCGAAATACAGAAAAAGGATAGAGTTCTCACAATGTTATTGGCTCTAATTGTTTAAATGAAGTGAAGTTTTTCTAATAAGTATTGTTGCAAGTGAAGAAAGGGTCGGAGTCATTTTCATTGGTGCTAATTCTATTTAAACCGGCGTGCATCGAGGTTCAAATTGAAGTAAATCGGAGACAAACGGTTCATGCAATGAGCTGCAGTTACCCTTTGGAAGGCTCGTAAAGTTCATTGGGCCTTTGTGGCTTCTTTCCTCTCTTTGTCACTTTGTTACGGGAATTAACAACCCAAAAATTGACTTTCAAAGGGAGACGGATGGGAGCTCGAACAACGTGTTCGTAAAGGGCAGAAGGTAATTGCAGGGCTTAACATTTATACGATCGTCGTCTGCACGAAGGTTTCAGACCAAAAAATCATTAAATTATGAGAAAACGGAACACCTTCCCAATTTCTGGGCACACAAACTATTAATTTTTAAAAAACCGTAACTGTAATTCGTCACAGGATTAGCACAGAATATCGGTCGAGGCAATGTGCGAAAGTATGTTGCAGTGAAAGCGTTTGAAAAACAATAGTTACATCGCAATAAATGCAGTTTGCGTCAAGAATCGCGTCGAAAATTACTCAATTATTACTGATCGTGCAAGAAATCAGGCTCTCGATCTCCAATCTATGTTTAATAAATCTCGCATAAATAAATACATAAATACATAACGAGAGAATGTCGGTAAAAGAAAATTCTGACCCAAATCATTGTTACGGATTCTCCAGTATTAATTCAGTACTCAAGATTTTGATATCTATCATTAATTTCAGATTTTGAATTCAAATTACAACCCTGCTGGAAGTAAAATGATAGAAATCCTATTCCTTTCTATCTCTGAGATATAAAGGGATAACGATTGTTATCGTTATCCCTTATCGTTATCGCCTATTCTCTCTATTTCTTTCTCTCTCCATTTCAATCCTCATTCACTCTTATCTTTTTGAATGTCCTCTTTTCTATCCTTTTCTATCTTTTGTCTATATCCACCTATATTTTTCTATCTCTTATCTATCTTCGCCTATATCTTTCTATCTTTTGTCCATCCCCGTCTATCTCTTTCTATTTCCTTGTGAATCGCCGTTCTCTCCTATCTCTTTCAATCCCCACTTCTCTATCTCTTTCTATCTCTGTATATACCTGTCTATCCCTTTCTATTTTCTTGTGAATCTTAATTCTTTTTTATCTCTTTTAATCTTTAGTTTTCTTTCTCTTTCTATCTCCATTTTAATTCACATTCACGCTTATCTCTTCGAATCTCCTCTGTCCTATCCCTTTCTATCTTTTTGTCAATCTTAATTCCCTTTTATCTCTTTTAATCTTCAGTTCTCTATCCCTTTCTGTCCCTTTCACTCTCTCCTCTATCTTCATCTATCTCTTTCTATTTCCTTTTCAATCGAAATTTACTGCTATATTTTTCAATCCCGTGATTTCTGTCGCAGCCTATTTCTAAACTTATTTTCTTGTGCATGTTTAAAATATGAATATTAATAAGATAATAAGGGAGAGATAGCCTTGGGGATAGAAAGAGATACAAATTTCTAGCAAGGCAGATAGAGTTAGGGATAGAAAGGAATACAATTTTTTGAGAATAAATTGATTAAGAGATAGAAAGAGATAGATATTACCAGAAATAGAGATAGACTGAGGGATAGGAAGAGATAGAGATTGCCAGACACAGGGATAGGCTGAGAGATAAATAAGAGATAGATATTAGCAGACACAGGAATAGACTGAGGGATAGGAACAGATAGATATCACCGGACACGGGGATACAATGGTGGATAGGAAGGGATAGCGTTTTTGGGGATGCAAAATGTTTTCTGGGAAAAGATAGAAAAGTTCTATCTCTTTCTATCTCCAAATTTCTATCATTTTCTATTTCTTTACTTCCAGCAGGGAAATGAAAGAAGTGCAAAAGAAATGTGAAAGGTTCTAAAGAGAGGGGGTTCGGAAATGAGAATCGATTAAGGTGATTGATTCGAGAAAGAAGAGTCCATTAAATCGCGAGATTGGAATGAAATCTTGCTCATCATCTTTAATTAAGACAACGAAACTATCCCGCGACAGCGCATTATTTATGAAATACAAATTCATGTCGTTTCACTTTCGCGCACACTTTCTCCATTGTACTTTTGATTAGAGGGTAATGGCGTCTCAATTAATGGAACGATAATATCGAAGAGTTCTATAAACGGACAATCGGCCCTGACTTCCGCGTTTGGCAAAAAAAGGACAAATCCGATATTGGTAATTCATCGACAGTGACCCTGAGCATCTGAAACGATCTTTGTTCGTTGCATTCTTCATTTAACACTTACTCAATTTTTATTTGTGAAAGGTCAGTTAAATCGCTTATTATTCTCTTTTATCTTCGGGCCACTGAATTATCTTTAATGATTGGTTATTTTCGCCTTTAATCGCTGCTTTATATGCACAGAACCGGCAAACTCTGCACTTGGACTTTAATTTAAAAAACCTCTTTTGGACGTGACGCCTCCCACTTAAAAGTAAAAGAAGTTTTCACTATAAGAATATTTTTGTGAAGAATATAAGTCTTGAATTTGAATTAGAACGCTGAATAATGCAAATTTGCGTCTTTGTTGCCGCGCGTTTAGAGTTGCTTAATTAGCGATAATATAACTTCCATAATAATGCAGTCGTGATTTAATGATTTGAGCACGTGCAGCTGTCAAGAGAAGTCACTTTGTGAGTAGATTAAAACCTAATGCAATCGTTAGTTTAGTTTCTCGTATTTCCCATTCTCTGTGGTTTGCCGATAAGGAATTATAGCCAAGCTGTCTGCAACTCATTCCCGCGACTGATTTCAGAATTTATTGTTCTATAATGAAAAGGAACAATCAATGAATAGAAATGAATCTTAGAGTATGGATTAATTTTTTAAGTTCAAGATTTGAATTTTAATATTATTGAAGAGGAATATATGATTTATGGCTTGTTGTTGCATGATGATTGAAATCCCAATTAAGTACACATAAAATGATACCTCCGGAAAAAAGAATGATAAGAAAAGAACTTTATTCGATGTGTACTGAATCTGGCACTCTAAAGAACGATACATAATGATCAGCTTTCATAGCATTATCACAGAAAGGGTCGACTTTATGGTTTCCCCTTTTCTGATGAAATGCTGCAATCATATCTTCTTTGTTTAATGTAAATACTTATTTTCTTTATCAGAGACTTTTCATGAATTAATGAATCGATTCCTGAAAGACGAATTTTATTAACATAAGTGATGCTCAACGAATCTCTTCAATGTATGAAAAAATATTGTAATTTATTCGAATCTTGTCTCGCGTAATGGACTTCATTTTACGAACCAAATTACCAATTGACGAGTGTTACTTGTGCTAACAATGTAGCCAACTGACATGATTAATAATCACTGTCTGGCGCCACACTACAGCCACGCACTTTATTTGCAATGTAAAAAGCCCTTTGATTCAGGAAAACAAGAAACAATTAAGAAAAAGAGCGAAAATGACATTTATCATTTTTCAATTAGTAAGAAGATCTAATATAGGGAAATATCCTCACCAGGGTGAACTTGACGTTGAGCAGGTCATAGTATTTGACCATAAATTTCATTAGGGACGCCCTTGAATCAAATTTGCCTTAATCGTACTTCCGACGCCAATCAACATGTCGAGTTTAGCATAACGAGAAGTCATACGCAATGCAGGTCGATTGATTAAGATTCATTGCATAACATCAGCCGGCAAATTACTAATTTGATCTCTAGATATATCTCAAGACAGGAAGGTCATTAAGAAATCTTTTAATTGTCGATATCTTCTATTAAAAGATAAATTCGACAATATATTTTGACGTGATAAAAAATGACTGTATTAGAAAGAAGTGAATGAAACAGTTGTTTTGAAATCGGTCGAGTTATGTTCCCTCGTTAATTAAGAAGTGATTTATCGCCCGAGGTTAAAAACACTGTCACAGACCGAGTAGATTTCTGACTAAGCGATTGGAGAACCACACAGCTGATTGGTGGTAAGAAGGCTGTTGTTGTTACGCAAACGCTTTTGTTTCAGACATTCTCAAGAGGCTCCAGGCATCAAATAACACAGACACACTTTCTATACATGTATAAATGTACATGTTAATCAAGAATCGAGACGATGTGCACGTATTCTTGATGCGTGCCACATACCGTCGTCGCTTTGCGCAATAAGTTTATTTGCGGTCTTGATTCTCGAGTGCGCTTCCTTTCTTTCGTCTCGAGCATTATCTCGTGGGATATATGTTCACTTAAGTATGTAAACCGATTCTTATCGGTTATTGAAGGAGTGTGTTGAAAGTCAATTCATAACGTTCCATTGTTTCAGATTCAGTAGTAATTCATTTCAAATTAAAGCAGACTGTCGGTGGAAAGTATCTCACCTTGTTGTAGGTAAAGAGATAGAAAGGGATAACGAATGTTTATACATTTCTATCTATCTCTCGCCATTTCTATTTCTTATCTCTTTGATTCTCTTTTTTTCTATCCCTTTCTATCTCCAAATTTCTATCTCTACTTCCAGCAGGACAGCTGAATTTAAGAGGGGAGGTGTCACGTCAGGTGACGCATTGGCACTAATCGATTTATTTCATAATTAATTAATTGTACAAGAACCTGCATGGTCATTTTCACTTGTTTAGTACTTCTTTCCGTGAACAATTTACAGATCATAAAACGAGTTCTGCCAATTATAATTTCGTTCCCCAGAATCAATAAATTTTCCTTATCAGGTCAATTTTTTCTTACATCTTGTTTTGCAAAGCAAGACTGCAGCAAAAAACGCAGCTGAAACATTTTGCAATTTTGCTTGCAGGTCAGGCACAAAATCCATAAAACAGTGTGTTCAAATGTTTACGAGGGATTTGGGGACGCGGATGTAGGGTGTAAATGCTGTGACCCTTATACAGAATCAAGATAGGAATACTTTAAGAGTAATCAAGTATGTAATTCCGATTCGGCATTTAGATAGATAATAGAGTTTTAAGAACTAAAGATATTTTTACTTCATGGCGAAAAAAAGTTCAGGGTGAGATGAACTCACGTTCTTTTAATTAATCGTCAGAAACTGAAGTATCGATTGCGTTTCTCAGAAATAAAACATAAAGCAGAATCGCGCGAGGATTCATCTGAGGTGACGAGATAAACGCGAACTGAGGAAGGTCAAGATTTTCTGAGACTGAGATTAAAATAGATATGATGAGTGAAAATAGATATAATAGGTGAAGATATATACAATAGGTGAAGATTGAAAAGATAAAGGAAAACTTGGAAAATCGGTGAGCGTTTTTATACCTATTTTTATACCTTTTTTTTATATAGGATTGGCATCTCGCAAGATTGAAGAAGTATTTGCGTCTAATAGGGTCAAGGCAACGATATAGCCAGCCCTTATCTTTTTAGCTGGTGTCAATAATGATGCGTACAGGTTGCATAACAAGCAAGAAATGCAAGCCAGCATAATATAGGTCCGAGCTCCGTGCCAGAAACGAAAATATCCAACGAAATTTCGAGCGTACGTTGTCCCAAACCTCAACCCCGTTTGGGATTCACTTCGGTTGAGCCAGGGCCAAATGTTGAATAATCTCAAAGGCCATTGTTCGATTACGATGTTTCTTAATTGAGTCCGAACTAGTAAAGGGACATGGATATCAAAATATCGAAAATATCGATATTCTCCTTACGATATATTGATATTACATATCGATATTATGCAACCGATATAACGATGCTGTATATCGATATTTTTCTCCGATTTTGATATTGATATTTTAATTGGAATTTCGATATTTTTCCGTATCGATATTGATGTGTCCAATATATCGATATTCATAATATCGATTTCGAAATATAGAAAATATTGATATTTTCCTTACGATATATCGATAATACATATCGATATTGTACAACCGATATATCGATGGCGTGTATCGATATTTTTCGCCGATTTTGATGTTGATATTTATTTTGATTGGAATTTCGATATTTCTGTCCAATATCGATGTTTTTTCCGTATCGATATTGATCTGTCCGATATATCGATATTCATAATATCGATATTTTGCACGATATCCCTTCATTAGTCCGAATTGTAAAACAGGCCCTCGATTATATATTATTTTATTTTTCACATTTTATATATTAATATTTTATCAAGGGGTAAATAAAAAGATAAAAAAAATAAAAATAAAATAAAAATTGTGTACAGATAATGATAATCCTTCTTGGTAAACTATTTTGAAATTTGAATTTATTACACTGCTTTACAAAGAGAATCCGTACGATTTGTGAAAACTAATGAAATTAAAGTGGAGCCACGTGTGTCGTTGGTGCTAATATTGATTGGCAGGTCTGCCGATCAGGAATACAAGATTTAACAGTTTTAACCGCGAATCCGTACGTGTGCCGAAACACGTGTTGAAACGGAAACAGAACCGATAATCGCTTTCAGTAAAAAGAAAATCACGTTTTGAGATAGAGAAAAGTTAAACATTTTGTGTTTTGCGTCATAAAATATTTTTGTTCGCCTTAATAGATTATATAATTCAAATTAAACATTTTTATGATAAATAGATTTATTAATTCAACACATTTAACTTTTTCCTGAATAGAATATAATCTAATTTTACTTCAATAATCATTTTAGATTAAATTCCGTGCTAGACTCCCTTTGTTATATTATATTATGGTTTCTAATTCCAGCCTCTTTGTAATATTGAAAACACGATTTTTCGCAGTTCGCACTCCTCGACTCGGGCTTCATGTTTCTTCGCCTTTTTTTTTTTTTGTAGAAACCGGTTTGTTACCGGGTTCATTGAAAGTACTATAAACGGGGTAGCTACTTGCAGGTTCTTTTCAAACATTTTTTCACTGCAGATTTTTCAAAAAGACATCTTTTGTCGTAAATATCAGTTTTAAGCGTAAGTAATATTAGTCTGCGTACTAAAGAATACGCATTGAAGTATTTTCTCTCACAAAGCTTAAAATATAAATTTTAGTGATTTGGTGAAAGTGTTAGTAACAATAAAAAAAAGCAGAAAAAATAGAAATCATTATTTACCAGAATATCTTGCAAGGAAACCGGCATCAGGGAATAACATGTGGACATTCCGTGAGTCTTCGAAATCGTGAAATTAATTCTCTCGAAGGTCGAAGTTCAATTGGACAGGTTCGCAAATCTCACGAGCATCAGGATAAAATTAGAGGGCCACTCTTTGAACAAAATTTTTTCTCAAAAACACATCTCTCTCTTTTTCTGGGGGATAATTTTTATTTTTTAAGTAAGTTTTTTAATTCGCGAATTAGGTTTAACGTGATTTTTATGTTATTCGATTTTAATTCCTTATTCTTCATATTTTTTCGTATTTTTTATTTGTACTCTGACCACTATTTGATTTCTAAAGAAGAGCTGCGGACTAGGAAATGCTAACAACCGGAAAGTCGAATAGACTGTCGCCCCGATTCTACGGAAGCTCTCTAGCCTTATATTAAATTAGTCTAACAGGTATATTTCCCCACCAGAATCGAAACATAGAAATCTTATTTATGGTTTACTTCACGAGAATACTTTTATAAATACATTTAATTTATGTATTTTAATCAATTTTTCACTTGAATTCATTAATTAAATTATACTCAGAAACTAATGTCTCGAGATTGGTCTCAAGTCTGGATTTTAAAGCTTATTTTTAAGGATTTGAAAAGAATTAAAATGATTTCAAAGGTTTTAACCAAATTTTCTAGTAATTAAATTTTTTTTAAATGTCAAAAAAAATTGATTAAATAATTTGAGAAAAAAATGTAATTTAAAAGTTCGAAAACAGTTTAAAAATATATTTAAAAAATCTCTTGAAATCTCTTAAAATTCTTTAAAATACCTTATAATTCCAGGATATTTTTTAAAAATTATAAAAATCTCTTGGAAATCCTTAAAATTCTACAAAAACCTTAAAATTCTCTTAAACTTTTAAAAATCCTTTTAAATTCCTAAAATAAAAATCTCTTAAAATCCTTAAATAATTTTTCAAATCTTATGAAATCCCTCAAAATCTCAGGCAACGCCGCGTAAATTTATTTTAATAATTAAATGCAAATTTACGGTTTTGGAAACTTTAAAAACTTTTTTTTTTTGACAATTTTATTCCAATAAATGTGAAAAAAAAATTGTCAGATTAGACGTCTCAAACTTCAACCCAATTGTCTCGAGAGATCTTTTGTGCTAAATCTGAAGCTCGTTTTTTTTTGACAAAGGAAACTTTAATTGGTCCATAAAAGACGCTTTGCTTCGTTAAGATCTGGAATTAACCGCAGAACATTATTATACAATATAAAGTTCTTCTTAAGTCGGTTTTAATGACATCAAGTGCAATCAATTCGCGTCCGAGTTGAGCGATTAAAAACGTCCGGGAAGATATTCAGATTATTGGACAAGGGAATCCAGTTCTGCACCAAATAACCACAAAACCGTTCCGTTCTGAACTGGTAAATATCCGGCAACTCGGACATTATTTTTCATTCCGGAAGTTGCAAACTTTTCATGATCTTCGTTTTTGGAATTTCAAGACCTCTCGGAAAACTCGGGGAATTATTATTTTATTACTTATTATTATTAATACTTTTAAAACTTTTTAAAAACATTTTTAAAAATTACTTTTCTAATGAGGAAATGATTCTATTTTTGTGCGGGAAATCCGTAAATCATTATGTGGAGTGTGGAGTGTTTTGAAAGGGCGAAGGTGAGAGCCCGATTGGATTTCCGACAATTTTCTCACGGTTTCTTCACAAATGGAGTGAGTTCCACATATGTTGGGGGTGAAACCCCCTATGCCACTTTAGCGTAATTCGACCCTGGCTGGGGGCCAGGAAAATAATTTCACCCCTGTTAGCACTACCGGTAAATCAGACAATGGCATTCATTAAAATAGCTCATCAAGCACTAATGATTCAGTTATATAATAGAATTAAGAATTATAAATTCGAATATATTTTATTATTTTTAATTTTATTATTTATTTTTAATTTATTATTTATTTTTTTATCGCTAAAGACTCTTAGGAATGGAACTGGACAGGGAATAATAATTACCCATTTCTCCTTTATGACTTGATAAAATTATAACAATCCAAGACCCGTTAAAATGAAAAATGAAACACGAGACTAAAATTCGAAAGTAAAATTTTCAAAATATTTTCACGACAGACACTCCCGATTGAGAAAATACACCTTGGAAAGAGGGTCCGACATCAAGGATGGTTGGACAGTCACTGATCGCGATGCGTGCGCGCTAATATAAGCACGAACTTTCGCATACAGGCCTGCATCCCGGTGCGCGAATTCGTAAGTGGACACATGTAAGAAATAATTTAATTGTGTTGCATTTTACTTGAGGCTTACACATGGAACAAATATTATGTTTACTCATACGCGGGACTCGTACTAAGCATGCGGCGAATAAATATCGCGTTTAATTGAAATCACCGGCATGTCATTGTTTCGCTTCGTCATCCGCGACGCAATGCACTTCTCGCCTTACTACCAAGTATAAAGTATAACGTACAACGTACAACAAAACCAGCTTCTTGCATGAGAAAATTACTCACTGATGAAAAAGAATTCCTGGTATAGACACCTTTTTTCTCGAGAAACGAGATTCATGATAAATCAGATAAATCCATTTCCGGTATTAGGAGTGTGACGATTATTTTAATTGTTTCGTATTATATTATTATTGTTAATAATAATATAAAAAGTAGGTTTGCATTGGAAAAAAATGTCAGAAACTACCTTCAAAACAGCCATTTTCTTTAATCTTTTGACTGAGATAAATATTTGTACAACTGTAACTGTACATTTCACAAACATAAGATTCCACCTTGAAATCTTAAATGCAAAAACAAAGAAGACCAGAAACACGGAATATACTCATCCAAGCTGCAATTAAAGGAAGTTATATAAACTTTTAATTATATAAACTTTACTATTTAGTGAAACTGAAGTTTGAAACGGTAACGATCTAAACGAAAATGGATTTAAAAAAAAAACATACAAGATCCTAAATTTTCTGATGGAAAGTAGTTGTATACAACTCAATAAATGACCCATCAAAGTTTCAACTCCCCCGCGCACTTGGAACTCACCCCATATTCACCAAAATGTTTTTGGTTTAAGGGATGACATGGGGGGTGAGTTCCAAATGAGCTAGAGGGATGAAACTTTTTTGGATGTCCTTTAGTATTGCGAAGACTTATTATCAGCGATAAAATTTTGACCCGATGAATTAGGGAATTTTTGGTGAATTTTTTAATTTTAAGGGATGAAATAGGGTGAGTTCCAAATACACGCGGGGGTTGAAACTTTGGTGCGTAATATTTTTCGTTGTATACAACTACTTTCCACCAAAAAATTTGGGATCTTGTATGTTTTAGAAAAAAATTTACTTATGTATTCTATTTATTCTCATTCTATTTGTAAGTGATCTTGAAACTTCTAAACAGACTTTTAAAAATAATTTTCCGCTGTTTCAGGATTATTTTATGGTTTAAATTTAGATGATGTCGAGCCATTTAGAGGTGCACACTAAATTCATTCAGGTGGTACAATCGATTATCAACTTGACTTGATCATTAATTATTATTACCACAAACAACGTATATCTGCGACAAGAACTTGTTATACCCAGTAACTTTATGCCACAACTCACTCGTATGTGTGCAATTCAACAAGATTACTCTGAAGGTGGAATCTTGTTTCAGGTGAACATAAATCCACTTGAAATTAATCTCGTCTCGCAAAACAGAGTCACATTAGGGGGGATGAAAGTTTTTCTGCGCCGTTTATCTTCTGATTAACAAACTGCAAATTATCTCTCGGTGGCACGCAGTTCCTTTTGGTAAAGCTTTTTTTAACAAAATTTCTCCCAGAATACCCAAGACCTTAATCCTTAATTTAATATCGAAAGTTCGTAAAAGTTCCTCACGTGTTTCTACGTAGACTCCAACCAAAAAAATCGAATTAGGATCAGCTAAAACGAATCTTAAGAAACCTTTAAGTGCATATTCACGTGTGCTGTACGGGCCAATGTGCCCAAGTTGGCGATGTGACAATTCAATGTCTGAGTTCTATTTTTAAGAAAGCGATCTTTAATTAACCAAATGTTAGGTATAAGTGTAATTCCTTTCGAGTGTCCTCATTTAATTATTCGTGCGTTATTTGTATCTCGGTGGGGAATTAGTCTATAAAATATAAAAACATACGTTTTGTCAATGAATATAAAATAAATGTGAAAAGCTTTTGTAAGAAGTTTCATTTATTCGAACACTCCCTGTATTTAAGTTTAAGAATTAAATTTTTCGTCTCGAGCTGCCCACGTAGAATGTAAAAGACGTCTCAGGGCCAGTACATCCTAACGACCTTAGTCTGGCCCTGAGAGACTCAAAAGTAGTTTTCAAAAATCGCAAAATGGAAATTCTCGGTGAGTTGCGAATAAAGGTTCTCAGTTCCGATTTGCTTGAAACATTTAAGGGAGAAGGTTTGCAAAAGAAGAAGTGCTTCTTTATAAATATACGGGACTTTAAATGTCTTTAATATACTTATAGAAAAGAAAAAAATATCGTGAAAAGGGAAAGCTATCATTTTGCATTTATTTGAGAGTGATTACCATCAGTCTCGAAAAGGAAATATGAGGACGTAAAAATATGTGTGGCTCAGTTGTAATTCTTGATGCCTTCGGGGTACTTATAATTGCTTTGAAAAGACTATTTTCGCACCGAGGATGTCACGCAGACGCAATAAATACACGTTTGTTTGAAACGTGTTTTCGTACCTCAGGAGAAGAAAGTATGATCACGCACATCCTGCAACGTGCGTGAATTGTGTATAAGTGAGAAGCTAAAAACTGACCACCTTATCTCAGTTAACTCTCACATTAGGCCAGTCCCGCATTTTGTTCTTCTTAGAATTTTGGCTGGCGCTCGGCAGCTGGCATTCGGTGATGAGGGGTTCGAGGCGCAGAGAGGCGCCTCTCTCTGCGTCTTAAGAGTCGCGAGCTCCACAGTAGTGCATTCGGTCAAAGACATTTGTCTTTGATTCGGTAGTGCATGTTGTTTACGTCAGGCCCTCCAAGCCTTAATGCATTTTGGAGGGACAAAGTTTCTAACGACTTAGGTACGAAGTACCAGTAAATGTCCTCAACACAAATAAAAATTGTCGTCAGTGAATAGACACATACAAATGTAGTACATTTGTGTGGTCTAATTACTGTCGAGAATTGTTACTTGTATTGAAGACGACTGCAGTCCCCCCAGCGGACATTTACTGGTACTTCGTAGCCAAGTCGCTAGAAACTTTGTCCCTCGAAAATGCATTGAGACTTGGAGGGCCTGGTTTACGTTACTAAAATTCTAGGAAGCGAATTACGGCAACTTCAGACCATGAGGCTGATTACACCGAGCAATATAAAATAAGGCGGCTTAGCTTATTTAAGCTAGCTTAAATTTAAAGCGGAGAGTGAGGGTATCACTGGAGCTTTAAATTTAAGTTAGCTTACTTTACGTCGGTTTACTTTATGCCGCTCGGTGTAACCAGCTTCCATGTCCGAAAAGTGACACAATGTGGGAGTTGAGTGTATATAAGAATTTAAACCTCTTTTTTTGATGATACGATTTAAATCTTCAATGCAAAGAAAATATTTTTCCACCATAATCCTTTTGTGGTAAACATTGAAATAATGATAAGCCATGTTTATTTCTACAAACTCCACCGAACAAATTGAAAAATGTGGAACGAATTATAGTGAATATTGATATAAATATACAGTTTCTCTAAAAGAATGTAGTTTAAAGCAGTGCAAAGAACTTTACAGTAATTTTACAACACCTTATTTGTAATGCAGTAAAGAATATTCTAAGTAGGTACTTTTTTCTTAACACATTGTTAGTAAGCGTGTGAGATTACAAGGTGGGCTAGGTAAGTATGAAAAGTGACTGAGTCATAACGAGGCTACTCTGAGCCACTTGACTACTTCAACATTATACTCCTATCATATGCAGATGGTACTTTTAGTGTCGATCACTGCACGAATTTTTAATAAATACCGGAAACATGTTACAGGAAAGAACGATGTTTCCGACAGAAGGGTTTTTTAATTTTACTCTTCCTGACAATGTACGTTTTCGGGTCACTGGGTCGTTGAACATCTCAAGAACAGTTACTGATAAAAACTGATAGAATTCGATTTGAAATTTAAGGAAAAGTACCGTATCTGCTCTTACCAGTTTGTTAGTGTTATTGACTGCCACGAATGCACTTACCTGGAACATAAAAGAAAAATTTTCGTTAAGAAATGTCGAGGAGTAAATGGGTGTTGAATTTATAAAAATATCTATGCGGAAAATTAGATGGGAAGGAGAGTGGATATAGAATATCTTGTTCGAATGGATGAGGCTCTAAAACTACTGCAGACACAAACGACATGGAGTCGATTGCATAGATATATATCGCATATATGTTTGTATATATAGCTATATATAGTATATACATAATATATATGTATGTATGTAATTCAGGGGGTGATCGGATCGATCCAACTGTATAACTCGGCCGTTGCCTTCCCCCAGCATTCACCTCCCCAATTTCCACGTGTTCATATTGTACATCTCCAGTGGAATTATGCATTCCATTTTTAAATTTTTGCTCGAGGCATTGTTTTGATTGATTTTGCCTAACAGAAAATTTATGATATACTGACCTAACAATTTGAAGAGAAACATCAATTACGATTGCAAAACAAATCTCTCACTCACAAATTGAAATTCTTATGTAAAATGCGACTTAGCAAAGTAATATAATATACAAAACGATTTCGAATTGCAAAGAGTAATCCGAACCTATATTAAAATCACCCGAGGTAGAATAATTCTTTCTCAATCTGGCAATTCTCAACGCTTTTTAGAGAACGGTTGTTACCGCGATTTTGTAAGAGTTTATGGTTAATTATGATGATTACCAGTAGTGGCAAAAAGTTACTACACTTTTACAATTCTCGTCCTAATTCTATTGATTTTCGTCCCCTTCTTTTTAAGTAGATTAATCTTATGATCGTGCAACAGTTTTATAAATGCATTTTTAGCGAAACATATAAAAACGACCTTGAATGTTGAAGCGCAGTGAAAGATGAATTGCACGGAGGCACTTTGTTTGTTCACACGACCTTGTAAAGCGTTTTTGTCATGGTTCCTTCTCAAGAAAATATGAAATTGTTTTCTTTTTTTGTAATTGCGTTCTTACAATCACTTTTAGGGTTTTACACAGACGAAACACTTATACCGAGGGTAGGCTTCCGCCTCGCTTAGCATGATTAGAAAAAAATATAAGCAAGGACCTTGAGATTTCACAATGAGATAATATATCAGCAGAGAGCGAACGAGCCTGGATGTGAAGTTGCGCACCGAGCCAGACTCGTCCGCTCTCTGTATATCAGTGAATTTGTAAGAGTTTTTATTTGCTGGAAAGGGTCATAAATGAAAATGATTAGTAGTTGTGGTAAGGTGACAAATAGAAATTAGTTTTTTTTTCAGTGAAAAGAGAAAAAGGAGATTTTAATGATCAGGAGCCGCAGGCAAGTTTGTGACAAGACCGCAGTGACTTTCGTTCCTTTCCATAGTCCTCGGGCTACTTTCATACGAGATGTGACCCTACGGTATATAAAACTGTCATCGTGTCAACTAGGTTTTAATGTCAGTATTTCTCTCAAGTGGCGTCCTCAGTCTTATAGTTTTATAGTCTTATAGTTCCAACATCTAACAAGAAGAGTAAGATTCAACGAGATAATAAGACCTGCATAAATTAACTTCTTTGTTTAACTCTCTCATTAGAATTTCAATTATCATTGATCCAAGAATTCTTTACTCTTACCCTGTGGGTCAAGTCTGCGAGGTGAAGTGGAAAGTGGTTTGTGCTCCTTGCACTTTCAGTAAAGTTAGAAATTTAGATTTAGAATCCACAAAATTAGGAAGCGCTTCTTTTAATATTACGAAAAATTGGAATAAAGTTTGGAAAACCGTTAATCTTCTATTATCTTTGGGATCCACATACTTATGTATTTTGACGCGTTGATTACAAATATGATAATGAAAATTGCTGCAAATTTGATTTTCATGGAGAAATCTTAAAAAAACCATCAAAATCATGGTTTTTTGCGTTTACCTCAAATAATATGCAAAATTAAAAAAATGTTTCTAACAAAAGTTGTAGATCTCATCGAAATACACATTTTTTGTTTCAAATATTCTTTTCTGCGAGTGATAGTTTCCGAGAAAATCAGAGATATATCGATTTCCATCGTATCTCCATTAGTTTTACCAATTCCCTTTACCATTTCCTTTAGCATTCCTTTTACCATTTCCCTCTCTAATTTCCTTTACCATTCCCCTTCGCTATTTTGCTTTACCATTCCCTTTGACATTCCCTTTACCATTTCCCTTTACCATTCCCTTTGCGATTTCCCTTTGCCATTTCTCTTTACCATTCCTTTTAGCATTTCATTTTCCATTTCACTTTACCATTACCCTTGCCCTTTCCCTTTACCATTTCCTTTGCCATTCCCTTTAGCATTCCTTTTACCATTTCCCTTTACCATTTCCCTTTAATATTCCCTTTGCCATTCCTTTATCATTTCCCTTTGCCATTCCCTTTAGCAATCCCTTTGCCATTTCCCTTTGCCATTCCCTTTAGCAATCCCTTTGCCATTTCCCTTTGCCATTCCCTTTGAATTTCCCTTTACCATTCCCTTTAGCATTCCTTTTACCATTTCCCTTTGTGCAGTTTTCGGAACTGCACCCAAAAATTTCTACAGTCGACACACACAATAAACAATAAATTTGCCTCTTGTTTATACTCAGTTACTCACCACATGAGCTTTATGATGTAGATGATGAATCGTGTGATGATGATGGTATCTTTTTTCTTTTGTGTGATGTTTCCCGTGATGTTTTCCGCCCCTGTGGGGTGGATATGTGTGGTACAGCATGTTGACGCCGATCGATGGTTGGCGTCACCTGACCTCGGCCACGTTGCACTTTGTGATCTGCAGATTTTGCGAGTTTTGATGATTCTGGTTCGAAACGGATAATTTTCTAACATTCGCGACATCCGCGCTCAATTTCTTATCAGTCTGACTGCTCTGAACAGTGTTTTGGCAATTTTGTAATGTGATGTCACTTTCATCAACATCGAGAGCAAAGGCAATTCTGGAATGGGGCACTAATTTCAAGTTGGACCCTATAGGGGTCACGGTCGTTGCTGGATCCAGTTTAACTAGGGCTGCTTGCAATTCCAGCGCGTCCATTTTCCTCTTCTTAGTTCCTCTTTAATCTATCAAAATATTTCAAAATTTTTCCTTTCCTCAAATTTTTTCTCCTTTTCCTCAATGCATTTCTGATTAAATCTAGTAATTCAGTTGAGGAAATGGTCTGTCTTTACTGACGAACATAATTTCCTCAGAGACGAATAAATAACACGATGGGAATTACACATATCAGTTCCAACATTGTGTTTGAAACTCTCGTATAACTCACATCGCAAAGTGAAACTTTTCCCTGTATACATAATAATTTAGAGAAGTAATACGCTTACAGAAATCAGGATTGAAATTACTTTTCAACTTTCTTTTTCAGACAATCGACGAAAAAATGAAATAAAGAAGATGAATAAAAAGTTGTATCTATTACTTAAGATCCGTATTCGTTCTTTTTCACGATATTAGTGTGAATGTGTGTCTGATTCATCGAGAACTTATTGTTGATTCTACGAGGCAGATAAATGAGAAGGAGATAGTATCGGAAAATTATATAGAAAGGAAGGTACCTCAAGCAGGATTTGCTAAAAAAAAATTCAAGAATATGATGTGTATTTGAAACGATAAAACGGATAATATATCATGTTGCAGAGAAACTATTCAATATTGTGAATATACATTGTTGCACATTACAGCGTTTATGGGATTTTTATGTTTAAAATTTATTTTAAAAATAAACATTTTTAAATTCGAAATTATATGAAGCTCTTTTTATAGATTTGAGATGAACATCATGAACATCCATAAAAGCGAAAGACACATTGTGTTTACGACTCTGTGATAAAAATTGAATATGAAGATTTGTTCTGAAATTCTGAGAAGGTTCGGATTAAGTCGACCCGTTTTACGAGCCGAATCGGCTTTACGAGTCGAAGATAATTTTCTTTATTACAGCGATATTTAATTTACAAGGACCTAAGTTGATTTTTGCAAATATATCTTCTTGATAAATGGCATGCTACCTGGAAATGGAAAGGGTCGGCGCGATATGATTTCGAGAAAAGGACTTGCCTTACTCTTTTAAATAAAAATAAAAAAATTTTTTAATTTAAAATAAAAAAAAACGTTCTGGGGCTCATTTCTGAATTCTCATATTTCGAATCTGTGAATCGCTATGTATATTTCTTGGGGGCAGAGAACTCGAACCCACTGATGTCTCTCGCCCACGATTGCCCATACGCGGAAAGAAAAGTGTTGCCAACGTTACAAGTACACAAAGGCTCCCGGGGTGTCCTTTCTGGTTAAAGGAGATACAAAAATACCAGGATGAAATATCACAGTCTATCAACCTGTCGTAATTAAATACACGAGTGGAATACCTCGCTGAATATGTATAACAAATTAGAATTCGAGAACGATTTCAATCATGTTCAATGAGAATTGCCATCAATTTTATTATTCCTCTCTTTATTTTCCACTCATATAAATGAGCAGGAAACAGGATGTTAATTAGTGTTTATTCTTGAGTGTTTATTCTTTGGCTAGAATCCAATTTTTAAAAAATGCACTGAAGATGAATTCGAGGTGGAGATAAATTTCAGAAAAAGAGGCAAAAAGACTTTTATTTTATCTTTGGCTCGAGGCAGCAATTCATCGCGAGCGGGACTGAAGAGAATAAAAAAAAATCTCATCGGTCGCAGGTAGATCTAGCAAACCCCTTTACAGTTCGTTAATTCTGTGTGGAATGGAATTTACTTGGTGATCCACGAATGGGATTGAGAATGCAAAATGCATTATGCTTCGAGATACCTTGGGATAGTACAAGAATGAGTAATTTCGAAAACTAGCCGATCATTTGTAAACTAAAAGCTCCTGGATCGGATCCAAATTTGGATAATAGGGCAGGAGAGAGGGATTAATGCAGTTGGCGTGTAAGTCATAATTTGATCAATGTCGGTTTATTTAATCGCGTTTACTCGATCTGATGATCTTGTCCTTCAGATCAAAGTTTCTGTTTGAAAATACTCTGTTCTTTATATCTTGGGAATGCAGGTTTTAGTCACTGAGAAACTCACTGAGAAAGAAATGGACTTTAATATTTAAAGTCGAAGTATAATTGATCATTAATCATTTGTTGATTACCGATCAAGGAATTTTGCAAGAAGTAACTAGAAAATCTCAAGTTCCGAGGAATTTTTTTTAAAACTGTATTCCGGGGATTCCCGGGAGTCGTTAGAAAATGGCTGACAATCATAAGTCAGCTGATAATCTCTGAGACAGATTCTGATTGTTTGGAGAGAGAAAACAGAGAGTGAAGTATTTGGTCAGCAACTTTTTGCGGAAGTATTTACGAAGATAGTTGTGGAGACCTTTTGCTTGCTAAATTAACAATTTCCCAGGAACTAGTTTGCGGCGTCACGATTCCTGCGTAACGGCCGATGGGCGAGGCCCGAGCATTTTCATTCTTTGCGAACTCCTTGGGCGCAAGATCTTCAGCTGGAATCCTGTTTGTGTATATATGTATATATGTATGAAATAGGTATCGGGTTGTAGTCTTAAGTGAGGTTACGAGTCGGGGGTCAGTTATTATTGCAGTGTAATGACTGCCCATGCCAAGTGTAAGTTGAGGTTATTCGAGCTTGGTTGGTAATGGCAATAATCATCGAGCAATAACGAACCTGCTGCGCTCCTACAGATTCTAAGATTATGTTCACTTACTTACACTCATCGCAAGTTCAATGCTACGTTAAAAAGTTACTATTAACAGAAAAATCCCAATCAGTAGCAAACAAACTTTTTAAAAGTGAAAAACATAATTTATAAAATCGTTAACTGAAGAGGTTGTTCAGAAAAAAATCCGGAACGCATTGAGAAAAAATGATGTCAAGATTTTTCATCTGTATCTATAGGTGCACGTTCGCCCCATTTGTCGATTTGATAAGAGCGGAAGATATCTGGAAGCCCTGAATAAGGGAGAGCAGCACACAATGGTTCTCAGTGTATATCTAAAATTTAAATATGTAAAACTTCCGGATCGAGAAAGAACTCCCTTTTATCTAACAAATGCGGACCCTAGATCAATGACCCCTTTTATTATGAAAAAGAAGAGAAGCGCAAGCTGGTCAAAAGAAGATGTTTGCAATCATTATGTTTTTTTTTTAATTCCCTTCGCGCTTTGCTTCCCTTTTTTTTCCTTCATCCTTAAAATTAGTTCTGCTCTCATCTTTCCAGAAAATAAAAAATCTCCCTCATATTTCGCCACCTTAATTCTCACGTGTCAAGCAGTCTCTTCCAGACTTGACTCATCGGATCACACGCGAGTGTTTGGCACCTCGTGTTTTTTCACGACACTCGCGAATCGTCAACACTGACACCCTCACAACTATTCAAGAATGACACACTATTAAGTAAACACACCCACGATGCAGCTAACTAAAAGCCAACCTCGAGTTCTTCAACTATTGCCAAGAGTCAAATTTTGCCTGCTAATTTTTTCCGGCTTTCTCCAGCTTCTCAAAGCTCTTAATTCACACTTTTTCTCATTCACCAATTTCAACAAATTTTCGAGTTGAATTTTCTAGAAGTGGATGTAACCAGTTGGACTCGTTTGATGAGTGTGCGGCCTAGGGAGTTTTGGAAGCTCGTCATCAGCGTGTCGTCGCGCTGGACCACCCGGACGCCGCGATTCTGCGAATCCACGACGACGATGAACTCGATGGGGGGTGTTCGTTCCGTTTCTGCTCTGGGGTGGGATCAATATGAGGTTGGGTGAACGCGGGAAATTCGCGCGCAGGTCCTTCTGACTTTGTCCTCTTCTCACGACCCTAAGCTGATCTACTTCCCTTTCACTCTATTTTTCTCACACCCTTCGGATTTGAAACACGCGTATACGTCGAGCCACACACAAAAGAACCACCCTCCATACGCAACACATACAAACTCTACCACTTTCATCCCCTACCTCTTCTTCATCCCCTATCTCCTCTTCATCCCTTTCATCCCTTCCTTTCTCGCTTACTTTTCCTCTCACGAAGTCTCGTCTTACAAATGTAGTTTTTCTACACCCGGTACTTTCCGCACCCTGGAGATGAACACGTTTTCCACTTTGGACAAGTAGAGAGGGAAACGAGCTTCCAGAGAAGCGAATTTTACAAGTATGGATGTGTGAACTTTTGCAAAATGCCGGAATATTGACCAAATCGGGTTATCTAGACGGGGTCAGACTCGGCATGAAACGTGGAACCCGATCCGCAACTGAGTAGATGAACCGACTTGGCAGCCAGACACGGTGCTCTTCAAGGTGAAAAAAGTGTCACAAAAATGGATTCAGAATCGGCTAACGCAGATAGTTTTTATATCATTTGCAGATGAAAAATGAGTTGAAATTGAAATCCTAGCTGATCTCTTTCATAAGTCACGCCTATTTTAATTTTTTAACATGTAGAAAGCTGCAGTACGAAGCTTAGATAGTCTCTCCGGTTAAGTTTAATGAGTCTATCGTTTAAGCTCAAGTTTTTAAACTTTTTACATGTAATTGTCACCACAGACAGCTTTTTTTAAAAATTTTTAGACTTTTTGGTCAGCCGCTCTCTGAATAATGCCCATTTTTCAGTTCTACTGTTTTTTCGTTTTCGTTTTTTTTACAATTATTTTTTGTTTCAGTCACCTTGAGTGTTAAAGAATTCATTTAGAAAACATATTTACAGAAACTATTTTCAGCCAAACCCAGGACTATTGACGTGGACTTAGTGATTGAAAGGTCCTTCTTTTTGGTTGGTACGCCTGGCGAATTTTTATGAAACTGAAGTTTTTAACGTTTACGCCAATGCAAAGTTATTTTTTTTTTTGTAAAAAGGACGAGACATAAAATGTACTTGCGCTAAATGGTTCCATTCGATGTCAAAAGACACAAAACAGTTTCAACCACCTACCGCACTAGGGTCACACCTAAATCATCCCCTAAATATAAAAAAATGATCAATTATTCCCCTAACTTCGAGACCTAAAATTTTATCGTTCCAACTGGGTCCACTTAATGTCCAAAGAAGCCCAAAAAAGTTTCATCCACCTAATCACTTAGGTTCACCCTCAATATCAACCATAACCTCAGGCGTTGATTTTGAGGGTGAACCTAGGGGGTTAGTTGGATGAAACTGTTTTTGGCATTTTTGGGTATTAAATGGACACATTTGGAATGATATAATTTTAGGTCTCAAAGTTTGGGAATTTTTAATGATTTTTTTTGTGTTTAGGGATTGATTTTGAGGGTGAACCCAGGGAGTTAGGTGGATGCAACTGTTTTGGGCTTCTTTAAACATTAAATGGACCCATTTGGAACGATAAAATTTTAGGTCTCGAAGTTAGGAAAGTTACAATGTTTTTTTTGTTCTTAAGGGTTGTTTTTGAAGGTGAACCTAAAGGGTTAGGTGGATGAAACTATTTTGAGCTTCTTTGGACATTAAATAATTATTTAAAAGAATAAACTTTTAGGTTTCGAAGTTAGAGAAATTGCTATGATTTTTTTTGTACTTAGGGGATGATCCTAGTGCGGTAGGGGGTTGGAACTGTTTTATGTGTCTTTTGACATCGAACAGAACCTTTTAGCGCAATCATATTTTAGGTCTCGTCCTTTTAACAAAAAAAGTAACTTTTCATTGGCGTAAACGTTGAAAACTTCAGTTTCATCAAAATTCGCAAGGTGTACCAACCAAAAAGACGTAAACGTTGAAAACTTTAGTTTCATGAATTTTACCCTATGTGCAATTCAACTTTAGTGCGAAAAAAATGATCTTACACGGAGAAAATTTGTTCGTTAAACTTTACTGAACTGTTGAACAAA
>CAJFCO010000172.1:811981-853437 GCA_904066015.1 Synergus gifuensis | reverse complement strand
TTTCTTCAACAGTTCAGTAAAGTTTAACGAACAAATTTTCTCCGTGTACCTATAGTTTCCCTTTTCAACCTTAATTTAGTGATAAATTATAACACATGATACGTACCTGAAACAAAAAAATAAAACTCATTGTTAGAAATCTGGTTTAAAATATAATATCAGCAAAATGTATAAGAGATTACCGCAGGCTATTCAAAAAGTAAAGTAAATATGACAAAAAATTGATAGAAAATCGTTTTTTCTCGTTTTTCTTCTCTCATTTTTCTCCGCAGATATTTATTTATAGATTGAAGTCCTCAAAAGGTTGAATCAGAACAATCGACACGTCAGTTCTCTTTCTGTACGAATTTAGTTACATACTTGGGTGCACTCCCAATCGATTTGCTCCTCCATCAAGGGTGATAAGCTCTCTAGCACTTGATCGCCTGACCTACTGTCTCCGGCCTCGTGCGCTTCTACTACTATTGAAACTTCACCGAGGCTCCTTGTTCCCTGAAAACCCAACAGCCCGGTTTACAGTAGCTAATTTAAAACCACAAACTTGTCGAAGTTGAACTTGGCTCTACTAAAAGTATTACATTATATATTATATCAACTTCAAGGGAGTTGCAATCACTTAACAATCTCTCGAGACGCTTTTTTTTTATCCAATAACGGCACGGCCGCAGCTCGCCCGTTTTTATTTTGCATTAAATACATAACATCTGCTTCCTTCAAATCGAAACGCTACATTACCGTGATTAATGATAGTTTAATTAGCTGATTACTTTCATGTCTCGTCTGCTCCCTACTTCACAAAAATCCTCAATAATAAAAATAGGAAAATGCTCTTTTATAGTTTTGCCAGGAAATATATGAAGACGGGACTAGCTTATGTAAGAATGCCTTCGAAAGTTGAACTTTCGAGATTATAAATTCAATCTTCCTATTTGGTAGAGAGTGCGACTGAAGTTATTAGAAAAACTCCGAATTCACCCTCGGGCTATCATATCGATTTATGTACCTTAGAGGGGTTGAAATTCGGGATACCATATCTTTCGGGATATGTTGGTGAATTCACGAATAGATTTAGAACTCGCCCACGTAATTTTTTCTGAAAGATATACATGCCAGATAAAAATCTAATAGCTGTATTGTTTCCAGCAAAGGCTTTTCTTCTGATAGATCTAGACGATTCTCTCATTTTTTTTGGAAAGCTGCTGAAGTAAACATGTTGAATAACAAAGTCACAAGTTCATTGCTCTCGAAAAATCAGAGTAATTCCGCCATAATGGAACTCGATATCGTTAATTTTATTCTGCTTTCCTAGCGAAAGCTTCGGATTGAAATTCATTCTGAATTAATCTGAATCATTCCGGAATTTGTATCCGAATCAAACAGTTTCATTCCGATCTAATCCGAAGGAAGTTTTCAATCCGAATTAATCAGAAACCCATTCAAAAGCAATCCGAACCTTTAATTCGAATTAATCCGCCAATCCGACTTAATCCGAAATAATCCGGTCTATCCGAATCAATACGAATGATTCCGAAAAATTCGGATTCATTTGGATTAAAGGTTCGGATTGATTTTGAATGGACTTCGGATTAATTCGGAGTGAAAACTTCCTTCGGACTAGATTGGAATAAAACTAATTGGTTCGGATAAAAATTCCGGAATGATTCGGAATGAATTTCAATTCGAAGCTTTCGCTAGGATTGATTATACTATTTTCGTTCTGATTAAATTTACCTCCTCTCTTGGCCCATTAGACCAATTAGAGTTCAATTATTATAATTTCATCTTATCAGTTTCCTTCTTTCATTATATTTACATCCACAGATTCGAAATTGATACGTAACATGCAGATTGGAGAAAGACAACCGCACGTGCACTTTGCTTTCTTGTTACACCTTTTTCGACTACAGGAGAACAGATAACTCGACTGATTATCGTTCGGATATAAAATTACGATACAGAATATTCAATGCAAACATGTGACATGTGGATTTATGTGCCACACGCGTTGCTAGCTATGTGAAAGCACCAAGTGTATTCGGTATTGTAGAACGTTAGTGTCTCCTTAGGACACAAAGGAAAATCTGAGGATTACGTAAGGTATCGCCGGTTGCTCAGACTTACCGCAACCTACATACTTTTGAATTTTATAAGTCTTTATTAATTTTACCAACACTATCAACCCTGGCGAAAGTTTCGGATTGAAATTCATTCCGCATCAATCCGAATCATTCCGGAATTTGTATCCGAACTAAATAGTTTCATTCCGATCTAATCTGAAGGAAGTTTTCAATTCGAATTAATCCGAAGCCCATTCAAAATTAATCTGAACCTTTAATCCGAATGAATTCGAATTAATTCGAATTAATCCAAACTTTCAATCCGAACAAATCTGGTTAATTCGAATGAAACAAAATTTTTCAGATTCATTTGGATTGATTCGGATAGACCGGATTAATTCGGATTCATTTGGATTGAAAGTCCTGATTTACTGGATTCATTCCGATTGAAAGTTCGGATTCAATCGAATCGACCGGATTTATTCAGATTGAAAGTTCGGATTAATCCAAATAAATCCGATCAATCCGCATGAATCAACTTTTTCGGAATCATTCGGATTAAGTCGGATAAACAGGATTAATTCGGATTCATTGGAATTGAAAATCCATATTGACCGAATTTATTCGGATTGAAGGTTCGGATTAGTTCGGATTTATTCAGATTGAAAATTCGGATTAATTCTGATTACTTCGTATTAACGGGTTCATTCGGATTCATTTGGATTAAAGGTTCGGATTGCTTTTGAATGGGTTTCGAATTAATTCAGATTGAAAACTTTCTTCGGATTGAATTGGAATGAAACTGTTTGGTTCGGATACAAATTCCGGAATGATTCGAATTGATTGTGAATGAATTTTAATTCTTTCTACGGAAAGAAATTTGAGTAAGATTTTATTGCGCAAGATATCATCGAATACCCAGACCTACCTCAACCCACGTAGGAGCATTTTTGAATATAGGGAATTCTAGGCACTTGATGTGTCATTCTTGATTCGTGACATAACATATATTTAAATTATTGCCAGACGTTGAAGGATTTGTCGAAATTCTAATCTCTTAGACGATCTATTTTATATACTGATATCTGGGCTTTATTACTTCTATCTATTTACGAACAGCAAACCGGATTTTCTCTTTTAATTCCCTTCTGAATGTGCAATAAAGTGTGGCAGGACATTGAATTCAGTTTGACAAACGAAATAGAGTTTAACCCGGGAAAAAAGAACCGATTGAAAGACTGCTTTAGTAAATTGGATTTGGATTTGTTTAAGAATGCGGATTTAACAATCGTCTTTCTGAATTGGAATGACGTATTTCAATCAGTCTTCAAAACTTAGATGGCTTTATCAGAAAACTCCGATTGAACAGAAACTTTTTCATTTCTGTTAGGCATTTTTCAATCGGAATCATCGGAATGAAATTTTTAGGGTTATGTTGACATATTTCACACCAAATTAAAAATTTTTTAAGTCGTTGACTAATTAAACAAAGCTATGTACTGGAAAATCAGAATTCAACATAGATTCTGATTTCAAGAATTTAAAAGAGAGTAAATAGAGTTTATAATTATAAAATAAATAAAACTTTAAATAAACTCTTTGCTAAATTTTAAATCGGAAATTTCTTATTAATTTAAGAATGCGTATTCACGACTCCCTCAGACAGGATCCCTTTAAAAGTTTTTAAACCCACAATCTTGAAAAAATAATTCCTTTGAGAAAGATAATTGTAGAAAAAAAATAAACACGGTGCTGTCATCTTCAAAGTGTAGAGTTCCTCGACGAATGATAACGAGTCGGTAAAGTAGCTATCTTGATGTCTAGGGAGCTTAATAAGGAAGAAAAAGGCAGAGCTCTGTTTTACCATTTGAACCGGAAGATGGAGCCACGATTTAAAGCCGGAGCGCTCAAAAGAGAGAATGATTTTATTGCCTACTTAGTACCCAAACAAAACTCCTTTGCGGTTTTACAGTTCAGGCTCCTGGCTCTTCCTATTACTTGCCAATTACACCTGAGACTACTGTTCGAACGTAATGCCTTCTATTCAAAGGTAAATAAACTTCAAAATTCTTTAAAACAATTTCCAGCAGAAATCTAGTTTTTTTCCGTTTATTTTGGATTTCAGTGATGAAAATATTTGAAGACCATCTTAGTCAGTCTATTTTGATTCCGACCACGAAGAAAGGCACAAATCATTCGACTAACCGCGAAAAATGTAAATTCTCCGAGTCTTACACTCGCTTGCGGTCCTAAGCGTTAAAGTACTCGGGTGCAAAGTGAGAAAATCGGTCGACAAAGCGCCAAGGCAACTATATTTAACTTTCCAGCATGGAATGTGGATACAGCTTCGAAATGGTTTGTTTGTCCACGCTTTATCTCACTTGCCGTAAAATCCAGACTAGCATTCTATCCCTAAACTCTAAGCCCATTCTGGACTCGAAACTCACCTCAAATCTATATTCACATATCCAGACTTCAAACTCTGTCCCCGATGACTAATGGTTCTCTTTCCTAAGAAAACGAGCTCAATGAACTTCTCGAATTTTTTTCTCCAATTAAAGATGTTGGAGCCAAGTTCTAATCTAAAAATCCGATTTCTTCATTTTACTTAACAAATATTAAAATTGGAATTTCTTCCCTCTGTAGAGTTAATCAATTGATAACTATAATTATGCGCACAGAGCGAAAAAATATTTATCTATAATTTTCGTTGAGTAAAATATGGAGAATGGAATTTTGATATTAACATTTTGGTTCAACGCTCTTAAGACTATCGGTTACTTTAAAATTCGATCCTTTTAAATATTTCATCACCTATTCACCTCTCGATCAGTTCATCTAAAAGTAGCCTCTCGACCTGAAATCCGAAGGCTAAACGGTTCATTTCCTTGCGGAAATAGGAACCGGAACCGAATTACGTGAATGTAAAATTTCGAACAGGTCATCACGAGTGACCTCGTCAGCTAGTCTAATTTGCAAGATCATTGCACGTTTTCGGGATGTTTCCTGGTTTTGAACACGTAGGATCTACAATTGTACAATACAATGTAAAATGTAAATCTTGATGGAGAGAACGGAGAGAGCACGAGGGGAGAAAAGGAAGAAAGCAAAAGATAGAAGTTACGAGATAAGAGCTTCGACAATGATATCTCGAACTGAAATCTTTGGGATGGCCATGTCTGTCGGTGAGACGAAATAGGATGATTTATCGTCATTCAAGTACGGGCCATTTTAACCCTCGTTACCCATTCTACACCATCCCCATCAATACACGATCATCCAACGCTGACCGGCCAAACCCATTCATTGTCAGAATTGTACGGGAGCCTTCTGATTTATTCGATTGAATTTTTCAACTAATGAAAACCCTATAGATTACACAATAGTGATCAATGTGTTCATTCTACTCTGACAGGGAAAAATTAACGCAACTTCACCTAATGCAGGTCCTTAGAGTCCATTTACATAATAGCGTCTCTTTAGTCACCTCCAATCTTTCGAATCATTTGTAAAAGAAATTTCTATTGAGGGAAGCATTCTGTTCCCAATAAAGAGTTGAATTGACCTTGAATTCTGGATTCAAATCGCTTCTTGGAACCAAATGTTAATACTTTTTAATACTTTTCAATCTGACCTTTTTTGCACTATGTTAGAACTGTTAGAGACAGTTTCATGTGGTTTTGCTTTAATCTTCACAACACTTGTTGGAAATTAAAAGACTGGATTGAAGTATAACTTTTTGTACTCTAGTTATCGTGCTCCCCCCACCACGAGTCTATTTCCAGTTTTCGTACTGTTGGAAAGATTCGAAGACACCCGAAGAGGTCCGACGACACCCGAAGAGGATCGAAGAAACGGTGAGTTGAGCAAATTCAACTAGAGTTTGATTAACGAGATTAATTCGATTCTACAAATATTTCTACAATATTGTAAATTTACTATGCAATGTTAAAGTAAAAGTGTGGTAAAATTACAAACATTTCTAAAAGTGTAGGAAGGCCTTTCAGCTGATTGAGCTAATGCAAGATTGATGAGGTGTCTAATTGGTCGAACCCTAAACGATGAAGATGGACATCATCAGTAAAACATCGTCGTGTAGGTCTGACGCTACTTTCCAAGACCCTTCACGATGATCTCCTGATCTGATATGGGATATGGTACCACGCCTACGATTGTCTCGACTCGAGGATCCGGAAAATATGGCAAACAGCAGGAAAGTTACAAGGTGCGTCTCTTCTTTACAACAAACGATTTGTTCCTGTCGTCGTTAATTGTACCAACAATACTATTAACGAGAAACCCACTCAACCAAACAAAGAAAGTATTATAAAAGTCTTCTTGACAAACACAATTGGAAGATGTGGTCCAAGTTTAAATAGACCAAATTGAGGGACCATTGTCTATTCGAGGAAGATAGAATTGACTTTCTTTCCAGGGCCGGTGAAAACTCAAATCTCAGTGAAAAATTGCCGCCGTTTTATCAAAGATGGACTATTTTTTTTATGGACGAAAATAAAACTTTAATGATTTCCGTGAGCGGAGATATCATTAGGAAAATGTTCTTGTGATATGCAAATGTGTGCTTATGTGGGAGAATCGATATAAAAGCTTTGGTGGTCGTGACTCGTTTGGACTTGTTCTGACTGAGAAAGAAAGTACTAGGCATGAAAAACGCAGAATAGAATCGAGATGATGAGGCAGCAAAATAAAAGAACTGAAAGAAATAGGACCACATTTCTTTTTCCATAGAAAGCTTCGTGTCGAAAAGCCTTGAATGTGTTCTATGAATATAAGAGAAAATATATTTCGAAATATTCTAAAGATCTATAGAAATAAGAATTTCTAGAGTATTTTTAGTTGACGAAGGCTATCAAAATCAGAAAATTAAATAAAGTGAAGGGTTGAAATTAAAATTGGAATCCGAAATTTGAGATCTGCCTTCCAGAAAGTAGACTCCCTACTTATACCGCATTGCCGTATATCGATTGTAATTTAGCCTTTGCAGCTGCGTTTGGCTTTTACCTTCCTGAAATAAGAAATCACTGTAATTGAAATTCGGTCTGACGTCGTGGGATTATTGTGGTTTTTAAGCGTTTTACGGCTGATGGAATTTGACAATCCCACCGCTGCCACCAGCTATTTATTGCGAAGGAGGCAATTAAAATTATTTATATTTTCAATTGACTCGTTCGTAAAATAAATATTTTCAAAAAATCCTTTATTGATGAAAAACTGGACTTATGCTTTTGATTAGAAGGAAAAATGACACCTGGATATCCCTTGGTGCTAATTTGACGAACCTACCAGCTAAGTGATATCGCAATCGACATTTGAGAGAACACGGGATTAGGAAGAGCGACAGGTGGTCACGATAAGATTTTGTGTTGTCATGGATGTTGACAAAGAATGATCCAGCAGGATCTATATCTGTTGTTAAGATCTATAACTCACAGATCACTATACCTCCTTCGTGATCTAACGGCGTATTTGACCATCTTGAAATTATTGTAGATTGTATAACCGTCTCTAAATTGGACTGTCCTTTTTGAAGTCGTTTTCATTATCAGAGGGTAAAAAGGATGTCGATCTTATCTCCAATTTCTCTGGAAGTTTCCTACAATCGAATTTTTTTCACTGGAGTTATTCGAAATTCCACGAATATTCTAAGATCAAAGTCTTTGCAAACACTTAAAATCTTTTTAAATCACTCCAAAGTGACAGAAAACTCCAATTTAAGAGAAAAATAAAATAAAGAGCCAAGTGGCATATAAACAACTACTCTCATTAATTTCAATGAGAAGGGACTGACGTGAAAATAAATGTCAAAAGGGGTTTCGATTTAGCTTCCAGAAAACTATAAACAATCTTTAAAGCCGGATATACATGCAAGGGAAGTCTTGGGTGAATACATCCAGGGAGTCTATTATTAGTTGAAGTTTCCTTGACTCGACTAAATTCGAGAGAATATTTGGTTCGATTTTAGCCTCTGCATCGGATTTCCCGAGACCCACCCATCTGCTCTTTTAAGGCCTTTTGGTACCTTCTTGTTCATGTCGTGGCTTTTACTTAAAAGGCAGTCGCGATCTTTATCAGACGTGCATCGTACACTTTCGCTCTCTATAGATTCAAGGCGTGACGTACTTTAATATAATGTAGCTCGCTCAAATTACCAAGTATTTCAATTCGAATAGGGAGTGCACCTGACCAGGGAATTTTCACCCTCTTCATACAGATCACTTTGAGCCTTTTTCATTCTAGACACATCCGCTCTGTCTATAAGTAATTGCCCTTGTCCGCTCTTAGTTTCTTTTAATAAGAGGAAATTACGTGAAGAAATGAAAAATGCTAATAGCAATTCTCTGAAAAAAGTTTCACGAGAGATGCTTTACATACTGCAGACACATTAACAATTTACTCGGCAAAATTATTGTTGGCTGAAAAAGAAATTCTTCTCTTTATAATTGTTCGAATGTTGCGTTAAAAAAATATTTTAAATCTTCCAGTCGGAAGTGTAGTTTCAAAGTCAAGGCAAAATTTCTTTCCCAGGAAAGTGATCGAGGCTTTTTATTTTTTGAGCGAGCTAGTGTATCTTGTTGCGTTTCATAAATAATCGATTGCATAGTTTTTTTTCGTAAACTTCCGACATCTCGCGACTGTCGCACTTTCTGTGAACCTAAAACCCGTTATCTTGGCAATGTCACTGGCAATAACAACGATCGTAAAGTACGAATCGAATTATTCCTTAGCACGACATTGTTTCAGGACGGCGGCATTTGACAGTTCTGAATAATCGCGGACTCCGGAGACGTAAAACTTTTATAGGAAGTGCATATTAATTCCGCGAATAGATATCCGACAATGAATCAAAAAAGACTTAATGAAAGGCGATTCTTGTTCTGAATTCAATTTAGAAGTTTTTAGTCCTCAGCATGCAATCAAGTTTTTACTCTGAAACGTGGAATATTGAGTTACGTAGGTATTCAATTTTAAAGCACCTATAAAGTTGATTGAGTTTGGCTATTAAAGTGCTTTTCATTTTATAGCATATATATATAATATTATCTGAATTTAGTTAAAACTTTAAATTCAAAAGAAAAAGAAAGTTCTCTCGAAATTTCAAATTTTCGACTCACCTCCTCGTGATACCATCTCTGTTGAAGAATGGCCCAACATCTTCTGCAGTGGCAAACCTCTTTCTCCTTTTCTCTCTCCCTCTCCCTTGTCAGTTGTGGCGGCGGTGGTGGTACCGGGGGTGGCAAAGGACTTGTAGCAACTTCCAAACTGTCCGAACTTGAGTTATGTCTCCTCGGAGGAGTAATATTCGACAAATTCCTCTGATTAGAATTCGCAGAAGCTGGTGCAGCTTGTCTAATTTCACTTGATCTCGCCTTATCATTCCCCGATCGAGAATAAGGTGAAGAAACATAAACATTCATCGAGCACTTAGAGGTCGTCGGCTGAGGTTGAGGTCGCAGAAAATCGTCCAGAAGATAAAAACTCTGGGCCCTGTTTGACCTTGTAGATGTCGTCGTTTGATCGAAATGCAACCTCAAAAACCCGTTGGTCTCTCCACCATTTTTCAACTGACTATCCCTATTTGCAAACTCACGATTATTTACAGAATCGCGATTATTTATTGAATCTCGATTATTTATCGAGTCTCTATTGCTTATAGAATCTCGATTATTTATACACTCTCGATTATTTGCAGTATTTTCAATCCTCTCTTCCTCAATCTCTCGATCAGCCGAATCCTCTTGGAAGAGTCTCCTCCCGACTTTGGATCTTCCATTCGACAAGTTAAACTCGCCATTTTCCCTGTATTGAGTTTTCGAAATCACTCTTGCAGAATAAGAATGATAAGGATAGGAATTAGTTTCGATTGTAGAACTGCTCATCATCGAATCTCGATTTTTGTTGTTGTTCTCGCCACCCTCGATCATAGAAGCACTCGCGTTGTGGTAGAAAAAGGTTTGACTTGATCGGGATTGGGTATCCCCGTTTCCAGCTGGAGTTCTTAGCAAGGCTCCAAGAGATCTCCACTTCCTGTCTTGTCCAGAGCAAGAACTGCTCCACTTCCTCTCGCTTCGTTCTGGCGATGTCACTGCAGAATTTACAGACCATTTGCGTTCCTTGGTTGGAGATGTGACGCTACCGTGTGGCTGGGCCATGTTGCTGGGCCATCTTCTTTCTCGAGACGGCGATGCTGTTGTTGTGGAAGCTGTGGTTGTTGAATTTATTACACTTGACCACTTTCTTTCAGATGAAGAGGAAGAGTTTGAGGTGACGTTGGGATCCTCTCGCTGTTTGGTCTTCCACCAGGAGGACGTGGAAGCTGTAAAAAGAACGAGAGCACCTCTCAGAGGATTTTGGTTTTTGGAGGACTCTCGACTTTTTTCATCCTTTGATTGATAGTTGTAGTTTCCAATTTCTCGATCACTTAAGGTCGTTTCTTTTTCTCTTTCTTCGTCGTGCAGAAGAATTGCATTAGTGCTTCGGAGTCTAGGCCTGATTCTAAGGAATCCGTAGTCGTTGGAGTCAACATAAGGATGATCAGTGGCAAGAGTCACGTCTCTGTTTTTAGAATCGGAATGACTCCCGATTTGGGTCTGATGATGTTGAAGTGAGCTTAGACCACTGTATTGATGAGTGCTAAGTTGGAGGCTCGGTTGTTGTGGCAAGGTTGAAGTTCGAGCCCTGTGACCTTCACTGGAGCTCCTTTGCAGACATGAAAAACTGGCTGAGTGTCGAAGGCTCGAGGGCGGATTGCTGGGTTGACTAACCCCCAACATTGTTTTTCAATCTTAAAAATTTTTCAGTTTATTTTCCAAAACTAGGTTCTCAGTTTTCGGCAGTGGGATCTCAGTCTTTTGTTGAAGAATTGGAAGGAGCAGGTCGAGTTTCTTCTGCTCGTCATTTTTTTCAGCTCGATGAGTTCTGGAACAGAAAGAAAGGACGAGGGTAGGGAATAGCAACGTAAAAAGAAAACTACAAGTAGCGATGAGGATGATATAAATAAAACCAGATGTTTGAGAGTTCTGATTGTTAAATGAACTCGCAGAGTGAAATGAATAGAGAAAAAAAATGAAAGGTTAATTTATTTCCAAGATGGGCAATGTTTATTTGTTGTAATAGTGTTCCGGGAACTTTATTGACTCTTGGAAAGCCTTTCAGTTTTACTCACAATCAGCACAAACTTATCAGAAGCTTAGAGAACTAGAATTGTGTTTGCGATGAAAAAAGGAATTCCTTACATGACCGAGTGAATGAAACAATGAGACTAGTAAGAAGCTTGGGAGATCTCGGCAAGATAATAAAAATAAAAGGATTCCAGGTTCTACCGGGTGTCGCTGGAGGTCGAGTAATCACGTAACAATTAACTGCTAAATCCATTTCCTAATTAGCCGAGTCTAGACGCTAATTAACTTCAATTATGAATTGAAATTACTCAAATTAGCATAATACCCACAGCCTACATGTCGGTAGTGCAGAACAGGGACTGCTCGTCTCAGTGTCAGCAGTTGAGGCTGCTCACTCTTATCTTTATTAATCTTATACAATAGTAATGAATAATTTGGTGATGATTTGGTAATTTTTCCAGGTGCCTGAGCAATCATGAAATCAAGGTTAGGACTGGATGGCTTATGAAAATCGTGGTTAGGCCGGGAAAATCTTTAGTCCTATTCTATTTTGATTAGAGAAAGATTGTATGAACGTGATAAAGGAGAATAACGGCTGCGGTAAAGAGTTCTGAAATCCCGTTCTCGAGAGGCCAATTTATTGCTATCCTCATTACGAGTCGTTATTGTTGCAACAGCCGATTGGTTTCGCAATAATGAGGTGAACTTTTAAGCCTGCGAACGGCCTTGCCTTTTGCATACGCCGGCAGGGTACGTACACACCGTGTGGGTGTCACTTACGTATCTGCCTTGAAAACCTTTTACCATTTTGCACCTACATAGACACGAAGTAGACGTTTGCCAGGTGCTGCCATAAAACGAGAAAGCCTCTCTGAAAGACTCGTTGTAAATCTAACTCAATCTCGTTACATCTCCAGATTCAGTTCTCATGCTTAATATTCACAAAAAATTATTTAAGTCCTCTACCCAAGAATTTTATTTGTATTCATTTCGCTGTATGGTTTAGAGAATTCTATGAAAAATAGGTAAGCAATTGTTTTCTCGTCATATCGATAAAACTCTACTAATTTCCTGTTTTAAAAAGGAAATTGCAAAAACAAAGGTAAGTTTGCAAAAAAAAATATTTTCCCTCTTCATTTTGCTGTACTTACTCCCTGTTTTAAAAAGGGAATTGTGAAGAACATATTTATAGATTTGCAAACAACTTTTTTCCTAATTGGAATAAAAAATCCATCCTTGATAAAATATTGCTATTGTATTATAAATTATTTTTGATCGCGAAAATAAACCGGGGGCGTAAAATTAATCGGAACGGTCATGGACGGATAATTACGTTTGGCAGAGAAATAAGTCTAACCCCTATCGGGAAGGTATCGTAAATAATTACATCTTGGGCGAGAGGGTTGAGGCTTCGTGGCTACTATCGCCCAAGGCAAAAATCCGGGTTTTAACTGGCGCTCAAAGACCAGTTAAGTGTCCAGCAATCACGATAATGCTTGCGAAATCACCGGTGTCAGACTAAGGTTTTTTTATTTTCATAACTGATATCATTCATACAGCTGGATAAAGTCCTTCGCAATTCATTCACCGGAAAAAAGTTCGAATAATTAGAATAAGAATAGGTCAATGTAATTGTACTCGCTCTGGATACTTCGAATCAGTTCCTTGATTTAATTATTTTAAATCCTCGGGCGGAACTTACTGCTCACCCGACACGTGCAAAATCGCTAAACCTGCACTGAAAACTTTGCATTTTTCCCAGAATTAACTTTCAAAGCTTCATTACTCACGACTGCTTTTCGCGACAGGCGATCGCATGCCAGAATCAAATTTGGCCACAAATCAAAATTCCTTTTGAAAAAGGAAGAATTTTATTCACATTGGAGATGCCTTTATAGGAGAAGTTTCTAGAAATTGTAAATTTTAGATTCTCTGATTTGCGTCTGTTAATTTCTGATTTATTAATCTGCAATCAATACGAGGCTCGATACAAAAAAAAAGGAAACAAGCGCCCACGATTTTTGCCTTTTTTTGTGGACCAAGTTTTCTGATTGAGTCGATTAGAAATTTGATTTAGAGTCAGTATTTCCATGACGGAATTGCGTGCTGAAAGTTATACGATGGGTGATAACTAGAGCAACACAATATTTAGCGAATCGATTTTTCAGAAGTCGGTTAAACAAAATACATCGTGAAATTCGAATTATCCTTTATTAAGAAATGTATTTCTTTTTCAAGGAATTGAATAGATTATTATTCAAGATTAAGTATGGTTAAATTGTTGAAACTTTTTGTCGTGCTAATTCAAGGAGGTTTTGGAAAAGTCACATGAACTCAGAGGCACGCTCCTCGGTTTGAATTTTTCGAATGGAGGATAATTATACTCGGCTGGGTTGAGGTAATTAGGAACTATAAAGATAACTAATGCAGGAAGAAGTGCAATTAGCAAGACATGCCGAGAAAGACTCGTGGGTGGTGTCTCTACAGGGTCTCGTATTAAATTTAGCAGGACAAATAATATTTAATTCAAGGTTCTGATACTTTTTTTATACATAATTTTACAATTAAGGAAGAATTTCTTATGAATTTTCATTATATTATAGATTGAAATAGAGGAAAAACTTTTTTATTTTTTTGAAGAAATAATTTTTTAAGTCACTTTCAATTTTGAAGAAATTGGAGCCACCCTGTATGGACGACCATCTAGCGATGGGACCCGATACTGTTTTTCCTTCAGTCACGCAATGCAGAAATATTAAAATTCCGTGCCAGAGTGTGATATCGTTCGAATGCTTTGAAACTCGTCCGGGATGCTATTTGTCTCATTGAAACCCGATGCTTTTGTGATCTTTTCTAATAATTTATTTCCTGAAGTTTGAGTCACAGAAATCAATTCCAAGACAGGAAGAATATAAGGAAGTGGATGAATAGGGCCAATTTCTTTTCATAAAAGGAAAATACAACTTAGATAATAATTTCGGATTATTACCTCGAAATTAGAAATTATGTTCAAGCGTGGCTTTGCTATTGAGAATGCGGGAGAATTAGATCAAATTTTGAAGATTGGATGATAGAAAAGAGATCAAAAAGCAGAATGTAATCGAGGAGAAAATTAATTAAGGTGAAATCAGAAAATAATTCGAAATGCGAGTAAACACATCAACACAATTTATTGAATGGGAGCATTGGCCTCCCCTGGCATCACGTGCAACCCCCTCGGTGCAGGTAAACGTCCTCCACAAAAAAAAAAATAATTTGCATCGGTGAAATCGATATCGTCTTCATATACATGTTTATCTGCCTTTCAACACATTTTGCATCTATTCTTGGATTAATAGACCTAGAAATAATAATTTTAAAATAAAAGAGAGAATTCCGGGTTTAATTATTTTAATGAATAGATTCTTTTACAAAGAGACGATCTCTCGTAAAATTTCTCCAGTGATTCATTTTGATAAAATTCTCTTTTAATTAAAAACCTCCATGAAAATTTCGTTAATTAAAAATATAACGAAATGCAGAAAGTGGATGAAAATAGCGATGTCGGGATATAGGTGAATCTTCCCAGTTTTATGCAATAATTGCTTCCTGCTCATTTTTTTGTAGCTTGTTAATTTTTAATGAAAAAAAATGCATGAACGATGATATCGACTTCGTAACACGACTTGGACTTCTTTTTTCGCAAGTGCATTATCCCTTAGACGAACGATTGGTTTGTTAGTAATGCACGCTTTCTCTAATAAATTAAAACAAGTGTTAATACGCCAGGCGATTAAAGCGGACTCGCGAGCTGCGATTTAGAAATCCACGTAAGCAGAGCGTACTATCCGTTAGAAAATATCCAGATATGTGCGAGGAGGTAGCCGTGAAAAGTATTCATGTGAGTCGCACGATAACCTCCTCATTAGAGAAATAGATTGCGAAAAGCGGAATTTGCGAAATTCTACGTCGAAGTCACTTTATAGTCTTCCCATCTTAAGCCTCGCTTTAAATTACATGTTGATTAGCTTCAATTTACGGTGAATTGGGTGTAGCTTTCTGGTTGAAGATAACTCATAACTCGTTGTGAAAATATGAAACTAAAGTTTTCAACGTTTACGTTAACGAAAAGTTATTTTTTTGTTAAAAGGACGAGACATAAAATCTGATTATGCTAAATAGTTTCATTCCATATCAACAGACGTAAAAAACAGTTTCAACACCCTAACCACACTGGGATCACCATCAAATTATCCCCTAAGTACAAAAAAAATTATAACATTTCCCTTAACTTCCAGACCTAAACTTTATCGTTCCAAATGGGTCCATTTAATGTTCAAAGAAGCCAAAACCAGTTTCAATCAACAAACTCCCTAGGTTCACCTTCAGGATCAACCCGTAACTTTAGGCGTTAATTTTGAAGGCGAACCTAGAGGGTTAAGTGGATGAAACCATTTTGAGCTTTTTTGGACATTAAATGAAACTATTTAAACAAATAAAATTTTAAGTCTCGAAGTTACGGGAATTGCTATGATTTTTTTTGTACTTAGGGGATGGCTTGGGGATGATCCTAGTATGGTAGGGATTTGAAATTGTTTAGTGTGTCTTTTGACATCGAAGGAACCATTTAGCGCAATCAGACTTTAGGTCTCGTTCTTTTTACAAAAAAATAACTTTTCGTTGACGTAAACGTTGACAACTTCAGTTTAATGCGAAAATTGATTTACAATAACAATTGTACGCCAATTGCAAGAGTTATGTACCGAAACCACAGGCGAATTTTTAAGATCGACAGGTAGATTTTCCTTCCTGTTTTTCGCGGGTAGAAAAACATGTTATTGGCTTCGTTCGCGAGAGTGTAATTAATGTCGGTGCAACAAATGCACGTGCATAGGCGCACTTGTGAGGCGAGTGACGCCGGTTTATTATAATATAATGCGGTTTGTTAGGCACGGTATAGGGTTACAAAAGACAACGCAAGTTATGAAACATGCCCCTGTAAAAAAATTGCAGACCGCGTTACGCTACCTTCACTTCTTCTTCACACCTTCAACCTCTTCTCATTCATATCCGCGTAGAATTACGTGCGGATTTTTTTATTTTGCAAGGCCGACTCTTGTCTCTTTTCTGGGTTTTCTTTTAATCTTTCCTCGAGAGCTTCCCAACCTCGACTCGACTCCCAGCAAAAGTCGAGAGACGCTTTAATCTCATTTAATTTTGCGCTAGACCCATTAGTCTACGAACTACATATACATATACATATATTACTAATGAGGCTCCGACAGCTCGAAAAAAGACCTTTTTTATTTTAACTGAATATAAATTTTATGTGGAATTAATTTTAAATTGGAGCTGACACTCGAGCTGATGTGCGGCCCTGATTTAAGCGAAGCACGAGGACACAAAAGCCGGTGTATCGGGTTAATAATTGCTCGCGTAACCTGCAATCGTCGCAGAGTTTTTTCTTCCGTGTTATGAAAGATAATGTCACGTTCAGTGAAACGTTTACGGTGCCTTACAAACCAGTTAAAATGAAGTAAATTATGACAAGTAGTACGATGCTCTTGACCTCGTAATTTTATGAATATTTTGTCTACCTAAAGTCAACATTAAATCAATACATAAATATACAGAGAAAACTTTAAATTATATGTTTTTCAGTGATCACTTTATCAAAGCATATATTCAACAGCTTTGAAATACGCTTGAAGAAATACGCCTAAAGAAGTACGATTGAAAGTCCTTGTTTGAATTAAAAATATTTTTCGAATTTAAGAGATACCCGATATGAGTGTTGGGGCTAATTAAAGGAATTCGCAATGAGTGGGCGATAGAACGCGTGCCAGACGCAAAGAAAGCGTGAATTTTTACGATTTTACGTCGTTGTTAGTGACTTTATAAATTAGAGTCATTACTCATGGTTCGTACAACGCATCGCGAAAGTTTGCGCCGGTCATTAGTGTTCAGTGTTCTTCAATCAGTTATAGCTCGAGTCGTTATCAGTAGATATTATCGATCCTAATTATCTAATGCATTTGATGGACGGTTGGAAACCTCGCTATTTTCAGTCTACACTCCGCTCGGAAAAAGTACATTATGTAGAACAAAAAGTATCTGATTTCAAATCAAATAAATTATGCGCGGTTGTCAATTAGTTAATATCTCACGGGAAATAAGAAAAATATTGAGTTTCTCTTTCAATTCTACAATCAGTCGAGAACAATTAAAACATTCCTTTTCCCTAACGACCGTGTCACACGAAATGAAATAGGAAGTATATTTTTCGAGTCTTGGAAAAGTTGGAAGAAAGCTGTCGTGCACAACTAATACATATAATACAACTAAGGCATATTTTTCACTTTGAGATTGTCGATAAGAAGTCATTTGGACTCCGTAATAGAAAAGGAAATCCAGCTGACTAAATGGTAAAAAAAGGAAATTTCAAAAAATTGGGGGAATTTGTTTTAATTGACACTGTTGCCAGTCCTAAAATATCAGTATTGCCAATTGCAAAATGTCGGGAAACCGCGCGTTTTTAAAATGAATCATTTATACATTTTATAAGACTATAATAATTTAAATTGATACACTTTTAAATAAAATAGCTAAACTCGTGCAGAAATTGCCGCAATTAGCCCTACTTAAAATAGGGTTCTGACGAGGCCCTGGTCGGCATTTCTACTTTCGATAAAAAATATATAGTTAAGTTAACGTTAAAGTAATGTTAAAGTATAGTTAAGTTAACATTAAAGTAATGTTAAAGTATAGTTAAGTTAACGTTAAAGTAATGTTAAAGTATAGTTAAAGTTCTGGGGTAAACTGGCAAGGCCCAGGCCAGTTGTCCTTAAGTAGGGCAATATTCTGCCTAAGCGTTACAAGCCTTGTATGGGCCTTGCCAGTTAACCTGGTTAGGGCCACGTCAGAAGTAAGGAAAACTGATCAGGATCGAAAACTGACCAGGACTTTGTCAGAACCCCATCAAAATTTCTGCACGGCAATAAACCGATGAAAATTCCTGAGGGTTGAAAATCGATCGGAACTTTAATGGGACTCAGCTTTCTTTCGCAAAGATTAAATTAACAAAGCCGCTATGCTTGTTAAGTAAAGTTCTTTCCCCACTGGAATGTTTTTTCTACACTGCTTTTGCAATTATCGCTTATCATACCTCAAGGTTTTTTCGCTGGAATTATTGCAATCCCGAGGTGCATTACCACGCTCTTAGCGGCTTTATCTTTCTTAGCTGCTTATTGATTAAGATTATATTTAAAAGTACGAGTTATTAGAGTTATTTTAAAATGCGAGTTCTTTATTTATTCGCGCACGCAGTTTATTGAAGTTTATTACGTCGCAAATTAATTGTTGCAAGAAAGGCCAGTGCGTTGGTAAATAGAAAGTGGCTCTCGTAATAAGCTTGGTTGGTCGATGATGCAAACTCGCTACCGTTGATGACTCCTCGAATTAGGACCATGTGTCATGCCACACGGAAAGAAAAATCCAGGCATTAGTGCGTGAACACATGTCGTGCTTTAATAGCAAGGCATTTCTCTTGTGATATATTCATGGATGCATCTATTAATCGCATGATGCAACTCTACGGAAAATAAGCAC
Organism: Synergus gifuensis; assembly: GCA_904066015.1. Lineage (NCBI taxonomy): Eukaryota > Metazoa > Arthropoda > Insecta > Hymenoptera > Cynipidae > Synergus > Synergus gifuensis. Next base: position 834,653 of record CAJFCO010000172.1, on the reverse strand, counting down.
AACTCACATGCAAAAATGCCAAGAGTTACTTAGGTTAGTAGCAAGCACTGCTGTGCTCTAATACCGTGAACTTAACCGAGCGAAATTTCCAAGAGTCTCACGGAGTTTTGCCGTGAGTCTCTTTGCGATTTGCCTTTAGGCCACGCCTCCTGCCTAACTGACACATATATACAATACGTGCAATCACAACGCTATTAAAAATCGCATTTTTCAATAATTATATTTACTTTGACACTATAAATGCTATAAATGCGCCGGCACGAACACGAGGTGAACAAAGAAAACATAAAGAAAACGCACTGACGCAATAATGAATCATGCATCTGATCCCAAATTGTATCAGGAGGCGTGGCCTAAAGGCAAATCGCAAGGAGACTCACGGCAAAACTCCGTGAGGCTCTTGGAAATTTCGCTCGGCTAAGTTCAGGGTATTAGAGCATAGCAGCGCTTGCTGCTAACCCAAGTAACTCTTGGCATTTTTGCATATACGTTCGTGGGTTTAGGGCAATAGGGCATGTCTTGCTTAAAACTCATGAAATTTTAGGAAACAAAGCAAGAGGCGCCTGCGATATGCGCCTGACAAATAGTCCATGCGTTAATACCACGAACTCTCTTGCGCTAAACCCCCGATTTTTCTTTCCGTGCACATGGAATCGCGACGCGTTGATCGTTTTTGCTGGCTAAAAATTGATTGATCAAAATTTGCGAACGCTCTTCTAGCTATCAATCTATCTATTGACTATTCGCTCAGTTCAATTTAAACGGCAATTTGCAGCGCGAGGTTGTTGAAACCTTCGAATGTTTCGATTTCCTCTCTTTGTCAGCGTGCTGATTTTGCTCTGCAGTGTAGGCGGCTTAAAATCGAATACTAGAGATCAGTTAAATCATTATCGTAACGCATGACTAGGATATTAGTGAGTTACGCCATTCCACTTTTTCAGATCACTGTAATTAGGTGGAAGACTTTCGGGTTCGACTAGAAGATTCAAATTTATTTCATAAAATCCTACTTCAATTCAAAACCACTTTATTTTACTTTAATTCCGTTTTTACCATTTTACCTTTGAATTCATACCATTTGAGTCAAATTCGAGTCAATTCATGGTTAATCCGAGGTGAATGTTGAATCTTTAGTTAGAATTGAAGTAAGTTCAAGGTCAATCGTAGTGAATTCAAAGCTTTTGAATTCTAGGTCACTTTGAATGAATTCAAGGTCAGTTCGAGTAATTGATCTAAACTTAACACAATTTCAAGGTTAAGTAAAGATCGAATTAACTGAATTCAAGGTGAATTCAAGTGAATTCAAGGTCAAATCAAGTTAAATCGAGGTCAATTCATATAAAATTTGGATAACTCGTTGCCTTTTATTCTTCATTTAATTGTGGGCGGTGTCTGATTGACAATTCGCAAAATCGAAAGACAAATTGCGATAGGTATTTTCTCGACCCAACGACCCGCGGCTAACGGTTCATTCAGTTAGGTACTATGAATCGCAAGAGCAGTTTATTATTCAAGTGTAATTGCAAGCTCTTCGGACGAGCTCGTTTATTGCCTTTTACTATCGAGACTGAGGCTTCACGCCTCTAGTTATCGGTTTACAAAAATAAATCAGGATATAAAATTCAAAAATTATCCTCGTATATTAAATAAATACTAAGAAATGCAGATAAAATAAATTTTTAAAATAAAACGGATTATATTTGTCGAATACTAATGACTAAATCTTTCTTACTCCTTTTTTATCCAGCTTTTTTGTTTTTGTTTTTTTTTGCTTGCTTGTTAAAAGAAGAATTGAATGAAGAAAGATGCGTTTAAAAAAAAATCTGGATTAAGGAGTTAGAAAGAAATTTGAATTGGATGAAATTCAAAGAAGGAGAAAAGATTAAAGAAACGCAAGGCCAGGCCTGGGTCATTGCCGTCATGCGAGACTCGCAAGTCCTCTTATACGGTTTACGTCCGTATCACTTTTCCGTGTGTACGTTTCGCTCATTTATAGACTCAGAAGTGAGTATTGGTTCTCGTAACACGGAATTTCTTATACAGGGTGTTTCCACTCTTTCACAAAATTGACCATATTGTCAGGAATACTCACCGAGTTCAGAAAAGTCAAGGAAAATTAAAATCCAAAAGACTGTTTTTGAGTTATAGCCTTTAATAAAAGTCAGAGTTTTTTATAGATAGAAAAGTTCCCTGTTGGAAGTAAAAAGATAGAAAGTCTATCTATATGAATCTTTTTCAATCTTTACCATGCCTATCTATTTCTATCCTTTTATCGTCTGTTCGATCCTTTCTTATCCCTCTTGAAGTATATTACCAAACCTATCCTTTTCAATCACTACATTTTTATCCATTTCTATCCCTAATATAATCATCTCAATCTTTTTCTATCCTTTTTAAAATTTACTAGGAAGTCTATCCTTTTCAATCCATACCTTTATATCTACATCTATTCACGTATAATAATTTTATTCCTTCTCTATCTCTCGTGAAGTATACTATCAAGTCTATCCATTTGAATCTTTATCTTTCTATCTATATCTATCTTTTTTGGATCATTTTAATACATTTTTATCTCTCTCGAAGTATACTACGAAAACCCAATTCTTTTCAATCCCTATTCTTCTATCCATATCTATCCTTGTACAATCATTTCAATCTTTTTATACCATATATTTTATACCATAACACTGTTGTTCCTCTTTTCGCAATTTGAATTTCTTTTAAAATCTAAAATGATGAAACTTATACATTGTAATTATTATTGTAAGTAATATCTACTGATATTGTATACAAAAGTACATGCTAATTGTGCAATTGAGAAAGGTGACACAAATTTAGCCATGGTAGCAAAAAGAGACATGAATAGGAAAAATAATTTGCTGGCGCAGCGAAATCTAAACCTATGTTGAAAACTTTATTTGTGCTGTATCCAAGGTTTGAAATTCCTTCTTACAATAACTTTTCTGTCACATTTCAGATTCTTTAATTGAAATGATTATTGCATATTACTCTAAAGTTTAGAATTTATGCCTCTAATTCAAGTTGAATGAGAAGTTTTTCTAAACATCAACTGAAGTTTTTTTCTGAGTTGATGAAGACACCCTGTAGAGAAAGGACTGTGAGGATACTTCAATAAGGAATGAGAAGATAGTATTACTGCATAAGGCTCGGTGAGTGAACTAAGACTAAGGCGTGGGTGTTAAGGCACTGTTCGAGCTCACACCTATACGCACTAAATGCATCCTGCGTGTGTATTTGCATGTGAAAATGTCCAATGCATTATCTGGTTGGAAGGTGCGATGTATACAGACTGTGAACCTGGTCTCTTGTCCACAAGGAATCGCGTGGGAGTCTTTACTTCGCCGGTACCCGGTAGGACGCGTGTTACTGTATAAGCACTATATAAATGTATATTACTCTATCATATCGAAATCCCATTTTTATTTCCCCTTAGAGCTCTTAATATCAGAAGTTATTAACTAAATTTCAACTAAGGAAAAGATCTTACCCTCCGATTCCAAACTTCCGTTTTCAACTTAAGTCATTTATTGTAGGTACATACCTGCAACAGAAAAACATTTTTTAAAAAACCTCGTTTAATAAACATCAGTTTAAATATATCAGTTTGAAAAGATTCAAACTCGAAAATATCGAGTTTGTATCTATCGAGATTTCTCAGCAATAGATTCAACTCAAAACGACTGTAATTAGTGAAATCTGAATTAAAGTCAGTGAAACTCCATTCAAAAGGTGTGACTAACTTTCATCTCATGCCGATAAATTCATTAATTTCGCACATGAAAAATAAGAAAGTCGAGTTTTTCTGGTGCATCTTTTCCTCGAGATTTAATGATTGTGTATCACGAATTTGTGGTAGGAAAGCAGAGCGAAGTATTTGGATATAAATGCGGGATTTTCGCATTGGAAATAATTTCATGGACAGACTGCACTTTTCTTATTTGTTAAAGCCAGTATTAATACTTAGAAACTACTGTCGCCGATAAAGTGATGATTATAGGGTGGAAAACTCGCTCTCAAAAATCCCACCGCTGCCACCAAATTTTTTAATGGTCGGCTTTAAGAAACTACAGTGAAAACTATTTTTATAAAAATGTCCGAATTACATGGCGGAACGTGTTTTACACACACGTTGGTTTTTGCCCTTATTCTTCAATCTACTGAGGCTTAAGGCTTAAGAGCATGTGTGCGTATGGCAGGAGGAACGAAGTGATTCGAGATTTCGATTCACGATGCGGAACGCGAGATTGGTCAAATGATTTTGCGAACGGCGTTCGTGCCATGGAAAAGTCGAGAGAGACACGAGACAAGAAGGCACACGTAAAAAAGATCAGATACGATATTCTTGTAGACTGTATTGCAGAGCTCGTTAGATCCGGCAAACGCATTGTGCGTGTCTCCGCGCTGTAATATTCCATCTAACAATAAGTAACCAAAGAGGGGAACAAGCACTAAGTGTACTGACGAATGCGCACGCTCCTTAGCGTCCCTTTGCTCGGAAAAAAATTTCAAAGGGCATGGAAACATTGTCCGTGAGCATGAATCATAACTCACAACCGACCGACACAATTCTGAGTCAGCCGACAATGAAACAAGATTACATATTTCAGGAATGAACAAGTTTAAATACTGAAGAGTCTTGTAAAAGACTGTTCTTGTAAAAGTCTTCTTTTCTTGGTTCTTTTAGAACTAAAAAATTCATCTAGAATTACAATTTATTTTTGTTAGTCTAATGTACTAAATGTTCAATGCAGTATGTGGGCGCAATAATAGAGATTACTGTCGATAGCTTAAGGTGACGCTGCACCCGCACGATTTCAAGCCCGCATTTCCGAAAGAGATTCTGAACTTTAGAAGGGTGATTTTAAAGGCATAGATTTGTTTTTTTTTTTTCAATTAATATCAAAAGGCAGTTTGGAGTAGTTCAGGTTACGAGGACGTACTTTAGTTTTATTTTAACACCAGCTGGTGATCAGGAAGAATATCTGATGAGGTTTCATTGGTGGTTGCGGGATAATTGCCTCTTAACTACGAGGATGTATCATTGTATCACGCATGGATGTCCTCTTCATGAGGTTGTTTCTGCTCGCATCCCACCCCATGTTCTTCAATTAAGGGCAATCTTTCTGGGTTCAACTACTGTCGTTTATGACGCGTTGCTCGGATTCTGACACGAAAGATGCGAGAATTCCTGATGAGTGTCAAGCGAATATCCAAGGCAAATATTAATTGGGTTTAATGCTTTGCAGACCGAGAAGTGTGAGATCAGAGAGAGAAAGAGAGGGAGAATGTTCAATCATTTTTAAAAATTATCATTCAAATAATATTAATCTCATCATTCATGATAATAGTCCCTGCAAATTTAGATTCGACTTAGGGATAATTTAGATCAATAAAAGTTGTGCTTGATGATAGGTCGAGTGGACAACACCTGCTTTGGTTGCGGCACGTACGAACTCATTCCTAGAGCTCATTATATAACACAAACTTGAATCCTATCCGAGAGTCTACAAGGTACAGTGTGGTCTCAGTGGATATGTTGGTTATAGCGGTTATGGGGTCTTGTCTGGACCTGGGATGGAGGAGTCTTGGCTACAATTTCTGCAAAGTCCGGCCAGATGGCCTCGCAGGACTAGTCGAGCATGAGGCATGAGGTATGAGGCAGCCATACGTCGCTGCTTTCTTTCTGCGATTGGCAAACCAATTTTTAGATATCGCACTTGAAAATTGATCGCGTCTGATGCAAACCCAACAGATGAGAAAACCAAGTGAAGAATCATTGGCAAAGATAAAAGGGATCGAGTCGAATGCAGGGAGTGCTTGCAAAAGTTTGCCCTCGGGGGCATAAAATGTCAAAGACAATTGATTTCTCAGTTCTGGGCTGGTAACGAGATCGAGTCCCTGGTGCTCTCCACCACGCCTTGGAGATCAGGATTGCTATCGATAAATCTCTTATGGAACGAGAGGAAATAAAAGGAGTAGGAGGCTTTGAACGACAACAACCTTTACCCCCATTAATGTTGCTTGCAAGATATGTTCTTTGGAAACTCGGTCCCGATGTAAACGCAAGTCAGCCTCGGGCAGAGCTGCCAGCCTGGCTCCTACCTGCAGCTCTATTCAGATATTCGTGACTAGGAACTACTACACTATAGGATTCACTGACCCATGACTACCGCCAGAGGAGTTTTGTAGATCGAAAGAGTCTCACCTTCACTGCCATCAGATAAAACAATTATCAGATAGAACAATTATATCAGATGAGCCAATTATAAATCAAAATATTTAATGAGGACTGTTTTTTTTCAATCTGGAAAATCGTACCTTCAACTGTGAGAATGCAGATCACAAAATTGATGTTTTATTAATTCTCTTTATAGTCGCTTTTATAGAAAGAGATTTAGAGGTCTTTCAACATGGAAATGCAGATGCATTCGACATCAACAAAAGTTTCTTCAAAGTCACGTTTCTATATACGTCGAGTGTCTGAGTCTCCATAGTGGTGAATACCACCTCTTCTGTGTGTGAAAGCGTGAACCTCTGCATACACACTCCACACAGTGTCGTAGCAAAGGGCAAGGCCCTCGGGGCCTTATCTTTTTATTTTTAAGAAATCTGGTTTGCAACTCGTTTCAGAAGGAATCGAAACGTGATTCTCTATCAGAACCGCACATTTCTTCCGGAATGCATCAACTTCTGCAGTTTCCTGTTTTATTCGCGAATCTTTAATTAATTTAAAATAAAATTGGAATATCAAGACGATTACAAAGAAGACGTCAATCAAATAATGATATACCGAATTTTGAGGGGATATTTTCGCTTCAATTTTTCGATGGAGGTCTTTGGTTTAGGAAAACCGGTCAGATATCCATTTTTGGTCTTATCTTTCGCGACTTAGTTTCCATGATATCGCAATTTAAAGTTTGGCGCTTGAACGACCGACGTCGTCCAAGCGCCTCGGCCGTTCAAACGTTAAACTTTAAATTGCAATATCTTGGAAATTAAGGTTCCTAAAGCCAAACAAAAAAGTACACATCTAATTTATTTTGATTTACTTTCACTTTTGTACTCCTAGTTCTAATTTTATTTCATGATTGAAAATCTATAAATTCTCTTTTCCCTAAAAATAAGATAAATGGGACAAATCGGATTCGAGAGGGACCGTTTTCACGGAATGGTATTTAGAGGCTCTTTCGTTTCGTTTCGGAGGATTTGCAGTTAAAAAATGGAGGTTACGCCCCTGCACGTGCACTGACACGTAGATAGGAGCTTAATGGCGGATGCGCCACTTCACGGTGCATTTCTTTTCTCGTTTCCTCGAGTGTCGCGACGCTTGGAGGGACGTTTTTCTATTTACACGAAGTGTCTAGTCCCGATCGCGACCAAATTTATTCGGTCATAACTCTCGAACCGAGAACGCTCGGGCCCCATGCCGTGCAGCTAAGAATGAGAAAAAGTATATAGTTTGTATCCATGTCCATATGTACTCCATTATGCGCACGAGGTGGGAACTATAAAACACTTCGTAAAACTCTTCACGAGCGTCGCATTAAAAAATCATATTTCGTGAGGACCAGTCCCTATAAAAAGATGAGGCACTCAAAGAGAATGCGCTCTGCTATTTCTGAAAATGCACCGCACCTTCTTTCAGAAATCTTTAAAGTAATTTAATAGATTCCTCTGCAGAATACATTTTCAAATGATTTTGCAGAAAAAAAAAATAATTTTTTGCATTCGAAAATTCAATTGTCACCTCGTTGTTCGAACCTACATTTATGACCTCGGAAATCGTTACACATGCTACTGCGGAGTGTCTCCGTCGTATATCGAAAGTGTAGGAAGCTCAAAGAGGCATTTTATTAGCATAGCTTAGCATTAAGTGGTCGCATACTTGGTATCGTAGTATGATTTACCATAAAGCCTGGCTTCCTCTCTTCTTCCCTCTCCCCTTAACCCCCGCAAATTCAGACGCATCATGAGTCACATAACAAATATTGACAGTTGAAAATTGAATCGACTCTTATAAATACAATTGATTTCTATAAATATTTCTTATGCAATTCTGAAATCTGGAATTGAGATAAATTTTAAAAATAGATCTTACAATTTTATCCTCGATTTTATCCCGAATCTTCTCTGACAGCTCTTTGATGAGTCTTCAAAATAAAATAAACGAGGGCAATAAATCATCGTTATTAAAGTCGATAAGTGAGGAAAAATAGCTAGACTATTATATGTCATGGTTTTCCGATAAAACTAATTTACGTCCCCTTCTTTTGTTGAATTCGACATGAGGGACAGCGCTGGGAAAACGAGCTTCTTGATTGCCTGGGAGTGAGACATCAAGGGAAGGATCCTGACGACCTTGAGAAAATGGATGTTGATCCTGCGGTGACGAGAAAAACTGAAGACAGAATAATTCGAGGGCTGTGCCAAGTCATATGCTGTGATTGTCTCGCTTAAGTCTCATGTAACGATCGACAAGAGTACAGTTGACGACAGTAAAGTTGTTAAACTGGAATCATGAAATAAATAATCTAAGAAACCTGTGCTGTATAAAAGGACATAAAATTGAAATAGGAAACGAGATACAAAAATCGAGATGCTCTTTGCTATTGAAATAACCAGCTTTAGACCTGAAATAATTTGGTAACAGCGGTGGAATTGCTCTTCAATCCAGGAAATTGTAAAAATTTCAGAATGTTTTAATTTAAATATTTCGCAAGCGAGAGACGTGAAAATGGAACAATTTTACAACTTGTCGGACTATCGTTCGAATAGTACTTGCGAATGGTATCATATTCTTGCATTCGCATAAAAGATTTTAGTTTATCGACCTGGGGGTGGCGTACTCAATTAAAGGAATGTCTTGAGGTAATTTAATATGGAATTAATGTCGTAGGCTGTACCGTTTTTCCATCAGAGGTGCGTTGCGTTGCCAGCATGCGAAACGGAACAAAATGAGAAGACTCGTAATAAAATGGGATTTCTTATTGCGCGATTCTGCCATTCCTCATCACTAGGACGCCAAAGCGAGTGCGGAAGGTCACGGACGTGAGACGCACAAAGGAGCAAATTGTACTTCAAAGACCGCCAAAAGAATCTTCACACTCGTATTCTTCTTTATTAAAAGAGATGATCTTAATTTATTTTTATAATTTGATATTGGTGGCCTTGCTTCTAGAATTATTTCACGCTTAATTAAGGATGACGATTTGTGTGGTTCCAAGAATTTCGATAACTTTATGGTGAATGAATCTAGATTGATGTCGATTAACTAGGACGACTCGATTTGGAAGAAAGAAAGGTTTATGGATCAAGACTTCCAAAAAAAAAATTTACAGCTGCGTGGGTTGGTGCGAAGGTCGTCTTATGTAATCCGTTTATATAAAGCAAACAAAGAGAAATGAAATATGGGTCATATTTTGCATATATGATTCTCGCAAATATCCATTGCCAGGTATTCGAGAAAAGTACCTCCTTAGAGACGTCGACTGCTGACAAAAATCGATTCCGCAGAGTTATAGTTATACTGAATCGATTATTTAAATGAAATATTAATGAGCGCCACCCAAGTATTTCTCTCGGTTCCTTTTGAGGGTTCGCCAAGAGCCTTCAAATTGGTAGGTAAAAATCAGCGATAATTGATTTCTTCCGTTAGGGAATAGCCGTCCTCACTTTCCCTAGAATGAGTCGCCTCGATGTGAAACAGGCTTTGAACGCTGGTCCTGTCTCTAACCCTTTATAGAAGAACATGTATCGGTTCTGCCTGTCTATGCCCTCTGCATTTGTTGGCTCAGCTAGTCGGACAACCTTCGTCAGAATATACTAGTATGGAGACCAGGGACGTTTCAAGTTTCAACGAGGAATCCTGCCACTTCGCGATAATAATTTACCGGCTTTGAATCACGAGAAACTACAAATTTACACGAGTCGAGCCACGATCCCAACCAACTATCAAGCTTGATCTTCCCTCCCACATCTGCATTTCCATCTCAAAAGAGAATTCATTCTATTCCTTTATGTTAAACGCAAACATATATTTTAATCTAATAAGTGTTTCCACATTTCGTTTATAATTACGGATACTAAATTCAGAATCTTAGAATTAGTTAGAGCTTTTAGCCAATCTCCCAGCCCTGGGAAGCACCTGTGCCCGTCTATGTATAACATTATGCGCGTCTAGCGAGTTCATGTCGTTCCTCCTTTATTCTCTTCGAGCACCTGTCTCTCGTTTAGTTTCAAAATAGAAGGGGAACTCATTCAATCCGTGGTCCAAATAAATAAGAGATCCCTTCTCAAAAATAAATAATCAACCCTCGGTTTCCTTAGCAAGAATTACGGGTTTGTCTGCGGTCTAATAAACCGAACAATCAGAAAACAATGAGAAAATCATAAGAGTGAAAGAGGGAGTTAATCTATGTGTCTCTTTTACTCTTGCGATCCTGAGCGCATGTGCGCAGAAAATGTAGCAGCATCTCGCGGCAACTTGGTGAACTCGATAGTTGTTTAAAAGATTGGATTTGATAAAGTGGTAGAGGCACCTCATTTCTGGTAGAGGCTTGGTATTAGAGCCTATAAGCAAGGGGAGGATCTTTAATGGAAGCTCGAGTAATCGAATTAGGGAGGACGCAATCTAAATTTCGCCCAAGGCTCGCGATTTCCTCGTCTCGAGCCTGAGTTTAGGAACAGGTCATGAGCAGGTCATGAATCTAATAACCGGACTTGGATGGACCTTCGACACAGCATATTTACGTGGACTGGACCGGGAACCGTCGCACGTTCGAGTGAACATCAATTAACATATAAAAGAGGATCTGCCTACTGCCTACCGTCTCGAATACTTCCGACTCGCAGTCACTATTACGTCTACGACGATTAGGATCTCTCGCTCGTTTCGAATTCAACAATCGCACCGTTTCCGTTATTCACTGGATTTGTCGACTCACAAATTATTTCAGTCTTTGTAACTAGACGTGATTATAATCCATCTTTCCATCAGACAAGTTTCTTTGCAATTTCTAGGAAAGAAGTTTTAGCTCCTAGAAGAAATATTTGAATAAAATAAGCCAATATTTTGTGGGGACTTGTTTTAGAGGATTCTTTCTTGTCTCAATTACGTGATGCTTGTTGGCAGCTTAAGAAGTGAAGAAGCCTTTGTTTACGAGGACCAAGTCGAAGCAAAACGAGTAATCTCACCTGAGGCAATGAAGCCAGCGAGGTTTGCTTACCAGTCTCGTAATTCTTGACCACCTGCTTCCGAAATTTGACCAGCACACTTTCTATGACCCCTCTCTTTGTCTCCTTCAATGTGTGCACCTGATGCAGTCTGCACGTGCAATCGAGCATGCAAGAGGCAAATCTGGCACGAAACGCAAAAAACATTCTCGTGGGAAAACGCAAATTGTAAACTCATCGAAAAGATCCAATATCATAACGATCGTACAGTCTGAGAAGTTGCTAGAAATTATAGCACACTATTTGTAATTGAGTATTTAAATAAAAGAGAAGCAAATTCTCCTGGAATATTAATTAGATCAAACATCAGCCTATTAATAGCGGATGATAACCTGTTTTATATTCACATACGCTATAAGCTACAACTAATCGATCTTGAAGAGAGATCTCAACCTTGACAATGTAAATTCACTTCGCTGAACCCTAATTGCAGCAATTGCTCTAATCTAATATAAATTAGTGGAGAATTAACTCTGACGAATATCCTGAGTTTGAAGAAAGATAATGGAAGGCAAATGAGATGACAAAATCTAATTGCTCAATTTCCGGTTTTGGTGCAAAATGCGTGGATCCTAACCGAGCGAGACAGCTTTTTTCGAGCAAGGCTAAGGGAAGTGAACCTGTGAGAACCCTAATCTGTGTCCAATCGATTCTTGATACGGTCCTGCACCTGAAAACTTGGACTAAGCTAGGCCGGTCGCGAACACTGTTGCCAGACGCACTTCTCCAGCATCGGAGGCGATGTTCTTTTTTTGCTTGATTCACCTTTTATATATACATCTATACAACTTAAGGACCATCCTACACAAAGATGGGAGCTAAGCTCATTCGTAAATGACTGTTCCAAAGTCAATATTTTGCCTGTTCTTTAGATATCCTTAAATCGATACCAGTCGAATTAAGATCTTCCAAATGCAAGTACTTTTGGGGAAAGTAATCTCTGATGACAAACTTATGTTGATCAAGTTATATAAAGTGGATATATTGTATTTTACAACCTAACTTAATGCTCTTTCGCTTCTTTTTCGGAGGTTGAGTCAATTGCAAGATGAACCTTAAAACGAGTTTCTCGTTTCGAAGCAACACCGAAATATGTTCAGTCCACGGGGAGCAAGTTCTTGCTTTATGGCGACATGGATATTTCACGGGATATTTATATCAAGTGCTCCCTGCTTGGGAGTTATGAAGTGCTAGTCTAACATTGATTGATACTCACGCATATCTAAAGAGCGTTCTACATGGAGACAGACAAGCGTCATTAGATCTCTCGATTTACTTGATGGGATAGGCTATGGACGATCTCCTGCATCTCTGACCAAGAATAATGTCGTATGAAACTAAAAAATAGGAATTTAATTCAGCCTAATTGAAAGAGAATTTCAGAGGGAAGATTTATAAGTGGATGATATTTATGACGTATGATACTCTGAGATTAAAAGTGTCTTTGAAGATGTATCTCTTTTTCCGGAAATCTATTTGAGCAATAACAGATAACTACTCGGTGGTAAATGCCTAGCAATTTTATCAGCAGCTGACAGTGATCGTCGTGACTAGGTGGAGAAGAGTTAGATGGAATCTACGGCGGAAGTGGCGACTGGAAGTTGCAGTTCGAAGAAGTTGCTTCAGAGAATCTTCATGGACCAGTTTCTGCGGTGCCTCTGCTGAAGTTAGCGAATGGAATAGGAGCCACAAACCAACCGATGAGGGTGAGGTAAGTGGAGAGACAAAACGGGAGCAAGGTTCAGAGAGATGGAAAGAGTGAGATGGTGGAACTCATGGCTGGAAGCGAGGAGTGCTCGCGTAGATGTATGTAACAAGAAGAAGTCGAAGAAGAGTAACAAGAAGAACAAGAAGAGCAAAAAGTCCAAGAAGGACAAGATGAGGCGAAAAAGGCAAGGGCTGATCGTCAGTGCAGTCTGCGGAAAAGAATATGAAAAAGAGAGATAAAATAAGAAAAAAAGAAGAAAGGGGAGTGCATTATGCCAAGGCAGAGGTGACTAGACGTGACTAACTTCTTGGCAAGTATAAGGAAAGAGGGCAAGGTGGAGGGACAGAACCGGGTGAGCCACCGGATTTGAACCCTCAACTACCGTACGTGACTCGAGGGCACGCAAACAGAATTTTTTATCCGAAGGTCTCGAGAATTAGAATGAATTGGAAGGTCTAATTTATGAAGAGCTGGAAAACCACACGTCGCTTCCTGGAAAGACTAGATGTCTGGAATAAAATGGTAGAGTGATAAAAAATGCAGAAGAGATTTAAAAGCGAGGTAATGAGGATATGGGATCTATCAAGATGAGAATCTTTCACCTCAGAAAAAATCTGATAAAATAGAAGGCAGACAAAAGGATGACGATACTTGTAAGGATCGCAAAAAGAAAAGTCACATCTAACCAATTAGAGAAGACGAATCTTGGTCATTGCTCGAGCGAATGAGCGATGATCCTTGAAACTGCAAAAGGGACACGTGCAACTGATTTCTCTGATAGTTTCGAATGGCGTGAGCATGTACAAGCACTCATTAAGCGCCAAGCTTCGTTCAAGGACCGAACGATCAGGAGGTGACACCTTCATTAACTTCTTTGAAAAAATGATTTGCTGTATCTGGGAAAAATTTACTTGGAATTCAGAGAAACGGTATTCAGTAACCCACGAAAAGTTCAAGGATCCCTAAGGCAGATGATAGGTTCTTGCTCTAGAATTACTCAACTTTCCAACTAGAAGTCTTATTATAGACTTGTTTTGCCTGGCTCATCAACTTGTTTTTAAATTGCAGCCCATATCACGCTAACCTGTGGAAAGAGGCAATAAGTTAAATATCGGATAATTAAATATAGGGAAATCGATTGACTTGTGAAGGATCCGGAATCATTTTCCTTAGAAATTTTTTAAGGATGTGGGTACTGATTTTAAAGAAAACATATCACGCTCCATCTTGGGATGATTAATGTAGCAAATCTTAGCAGATGACTATCAAATTCTAGAAGTTCACCTGCCTTCATTATTGGATAATCTATAATGAATTACAGTTTCTATGAAATAAGTGGTGACTTTCACCTGCCTTGAAAGCAGGTGCTTTTCGAATATTGGCATGTGGAATCGACTAATCGCTGATCTAAAACTTTAGTTCATCATACGGTCTTGAATCCACACATGATGTCACGATACCTGCAAGTCGGAGAGCAATAACTTAGGTGTATCAGATAACGAAATGGACGGACAAGATCTTGTTTTGCAAATCGATTGATGTAAGAGATGATTCTAACAGAACTTGTAGTCTTAAAGAGATTACAAATCAAGAATGATTTTAAAAGTTGTGCAAGAAGATTAAGTTGCTAAAGTGGTTTGATAATTGCTTTAGAAGCTTTATTATACAATTTTCTGGAAATAGACGGTCAGAGGGATTGACGAACCAAAGGCGTTCAGAGCTGGGAAGCTCGTTTTCGCAAATTCCACCGCTGTCGCAAAATTTTTTAATGGTCAGCACGTGCTTTTTCTGCCATAAATTATCGTGATTCATTTCTTTATACCTTCGCACGCCTTCCTCGCGCAGAAGGCTTTCCAAGGAGAGTTCTGGAATAATTTGATAACTGTAAAGGATTCAGAGGTGGTTAGAGATCCTGGGCGAGTCTGAACATAATCAAGAGCCACTGTCGCTGACGAAGCGAGTGAGCGAGCATGCTATAATCGTTCTCGCGTGTAATATGCGATCGGTAGGAGGACACAAGAGCCGGTGGTTGGCTGGTTCGTGGTGAGTGAGCGCACGTCCTGAACTGGTGCCGGGATGTCAATGACACTACGGCGTTGCAGCTGCCGCACACATAAGTCAACCCACACTTTCATCCGCGGCGCCCCTTCCTTGACGATGAAACTCGTACATGTAGACCCACACATATCGAAAGAGGTGTGGGTGAGCTGCCTCGTGCTACCCGCTCTGACGTAGCAGAGGGTTGATTGTGTGGGTGTGGGTTGTACCTGTGGGGGCAGAAGTCAAATATTCCCATTTCTCGGCCAGTGCTCTGATACACCATTGCCCATAAACTCCCTCGTCACGTCCAACGTGTTCATGCACGTGCCAGGGAGTAAATCCCTCAGGAGATAAGTCCGAGTAGACTTTGGGCACTTTGACTCAGACTCCTTGGAATTTGGAGCACAGAATTTCACTTTTGGACATCGGTCCCAGTTCGGGACCCAGGAATTAATTTGACCCAGGACTAAGGTCCTAAAAAGCAGTTAAGGAGTTTTCAATATATTGTTGCAGTTAAATTGGAATGAAAGTTCTGTATCAGGTGTGGGATATTGATTTCGATCTGAGATTGAAATCAGGAGCTTAATTGTGCGTTCTCAATGCACGACACGGGTGCGAGAATTACGTGATGGCTTTTTCGTAGCTGGTCGCCTCTCGTCGGACACTGCTCGACATACAACTATAATTAGATGCGCCTAATTTCTCACAAGATGACATCAGAGATTACAGGCCCGCGTAAATAAGTCCCCTCGTAATTTCTTCCTATCAGTGTTGGCTTTCTTCTCTTTTTCCCCCTCGACTTGGGTATCAAAGGCGCCTTAATCAAGCCAACTGCGACCCTTGACCTATGGTGTCATTAGACGACATTCGAAAAGGCCTCATCATAAATTGTAGAGGCCTACGGCGACGTCAAATTCCATGGCAGGCTATATACTCCTGAGAAGGGTATGAAGTCGAGGTGCATGAAAAATATCGTTAAAAAAAAGTATCATGATAAAGTCTGGAACGAATTGTCGACGTTAATGCGGTTGCGCAAAACGGTCTTAAGGTGGATAAGCGGTCGTTCTGGAAACGCATACGAGGGGAAGCGAAACGAGAGTCCGGAAGCCAATTAGTGTAAGTCACCGAAAAAGCGATCTACCTCAAGGGATAAAATCGAGAGGCTTTTTTGAACGATTAAACCAGTGTCGAGGGTGAGGCGTGAACTTCAAAATTTTCGGAATATCAGAATGTTTTAGGATCCACTTTATTTGACCTCGCTCAGATAAAGTGGATTCACTTAGTTCACTCTTGAAATTTAAAGATTTATAAATTTAGAAGAGATACTTCAAGGTTTTCGTCATAAAGGAATATGTCAGTTTGCTGAAATATGGAATCATTTCACAGAAGTAACTGATCAATAACAAGAACAAGATTCTTTTTATATGCAAAAGGAAAATGTGAAGTCTGATTTTCGGGTGGCGTATTTAAATTAACTGGAAAGTGACATCGGACCATAATAACTTTCTATCTCGCAGACACTGAATGGCCTTGACCGAGCCAACAAAGAAGTCTCGTGCAGGTAGAACTCGTAAATCCCACTGGTTCTTGGAACATTTTGACTAACCTGCTAAGAAGATGCTTTAGGATTCAATAAAAAAAAAGTGGACAAGAATAAAAGAGTGAATTTGAATAAAGGATTGGATTAGAATACAAGACTTGGAAAAACGAGTCTTAGGCTACCGAATCGAAGGGATTACTACAAGTCTCACGGTTGCCAACTTATTAGCTTCATCTGGCATCGGGAAAAGCTCGAGCGAGACGTGTCGTGACATTTTGCCCCGAAGTGAGAAGTTAAGCAGGTTCAACCTGGCAAGTATTGAATTTGACACTTGAGTTGCTTCCTTCGATGAGAGCTAAACGAGCAGTTATTTGGCCTCTGCCAACCTCCCTGGCTCTTGAACCCAACAAGAAGCGTCGATACATATCGATATGCGAGATTAATGGTGTCGAAAAATAATTAGCTGATATGGCACGTACGCAGTTATGTCCCTATTTTGAGGTCGTTGAATCAAGAGGGCATTAACCACTTCACCTATTCACAAAGACGTCCTTGTAGTAAATCAATTTCATACAATACTATAACCGTTTGTTCTTTCCGTCTTATGTTTGGAGGGAAACGTAATGAAACCTGATTTGTACTCCAGATATTGAGCGCTTTTATAATCAATCATTTATTGGCAACTTATTCTTGGAGTCTTGTAACCTTTTTGTGTTTTTTTCACTTTTTTTGTCGAGGGGACTGACTCTGATTCCTGAGATTACATGTTTAGTCGATTCTGCGAATATATAGATTACGTGACTATATAACTAAGTGTTTACACAAATTTTAATTTTAATTTATTTTCCTTGCAATGTATCGTTAATATCACGCACTTGCCTTCAATTCGAAGAAAGACATCAAACATCTGCTCTTTCCGAGCCTTGTTACAAACCCCTTGCAATTTAAAACTGAAATAAAACATTATGACTCAAATCTAGAAGTCTCAAGTTCATTCCTCTCGTTTTTTACAACTCGCAGTAAATGTTCTTCATTAAATTTCGAGCATGACCTTCGCTTCTCGGTTGATTAAATTTGATGCGAATTGCATCGATGCCTATAATTTTCTCTTATATAAAATGCCGATTACGAATCGCATTCTCGTTTAATTATCAATTATATTTTGAACTATGTGGTTATAAAGATTGAATAGTCGGTTTTTCCCTTGAGCATGCGATAAACCTCACTGTTTACATAAATCAGGAAACTTGAATAAATTTTCCCGTTCAACTGCTTCCCAGAATGCTTGAGAGATTCGTTAGCCAATTTTTCAAACTGTGAGAAAAATTACAGAAGGGAAGAGTTATTGCTTGATAGATCCCCTTTCTCCAAAGGAAATATTTGAGGAATAATTCATTTCAAGTTATATTTGATGTAATTATATATAATCCGATTTTTTAGATCGAATGGGATAAAATTTTATCGGTGTGAAGGTAGCCTTCGGCGGGTTTACGTTACGCAAACACCTTGCACTTTCCTGTTGGTTTCTTTCTTCCCACATTGCAGAACACCCACTGCTGTCTACTTTCCAGTTCCATTCATCAGCTTTTCTCTAATCTCTCTATTGAAGTATTAATAGATATTGGCTAAGGCATAACGAAGTCTCTAGCGAATCTCGACATTTCTTTTTTGAAATTCATTCAAATTGCAGGTGTATAGTAATTTATATATATATATATATATATATATTGTGAAGAATTTCTAGCGTTGGGTTGCATTAACCCAAATGAGTGCATTCGTGTCGAATTGTTTAAGCGTCCAAAACAGCTAAGATGCTAAAGTTTGGTCAGATAAATTTAACTTCCTTAGAAGAGTTGTCAGTTTCTCAGTGAGCAGCCACGCTTTACTTCACGATTTAAATAAATGCACGCATGAAATACCAGTCATTGTTTCGCGGGGCGAGTCATTGCTCGCATGACTTGGAATTAAAGAGCATGAAAAAAGTAGGAACGCGACTGAGATCGGTGAAATTTCATGCTTCGACGCTAGAAGGATGAAGAAAAATTAGAGCAGATTTTTTTCAACTGTTGCGTTCATGGAATTGAGAGCCTGGATGCAATAACGTCCTATAAAATTATTTCGCCAAGCAGCGTTAGCCCCTGGGCGGTGTTTAAGAAAAGTTTTGAAATCAATATTTTAAGCTACAAACTTTACATACGTTGCCATCAAAATATGTAGCTTAAAATATTTGTTTCAAAATTTTTTTTAAACACTGCCCAGAGGCCAACGCTGCTTGGAAAAACAAATTTATAGGACATTATTGCATCCCAGCCCTCAATTATGCCCTTCAAGATCTATTGAAGATTTAAACATGCTATGCCGGTGTAGCTTTTGCGTAACAACTGCACAAACTATTTAAGACCAGAAATACCAGTTTCTAAACTTAAAAACACTTTCTTTTTTAATTATAATACTTTTCAACAACACTGCTTGTTATAATTTCTATGTTTACAGCCGCCATGTTTGTTATACCGCCGCAGAGCCTCTTTTGGAGCAGTGGATTTTTTCATTCCCAATAGTGCAAAAATTTAAGTTACGACATTTTCAAGAATCAATAGGCACATTGTCGAGGATTCTGGAAGTTCAACTTGAATCCGTTAACTTGTAAGAACTTTAAAAGTTCCGTTTTCACTCATCACAAGACTTGAAATATTTGCTTTGCTCCTCACACTTCACCGTTTATGCAAATACGGGAAGAATACCGGTCATTGTTTCACAGCATTGGTCTTTATTCGCATGACTTACAAGGCAAGAACATAAGGAAAAGACTGAGTCTTTGTTTCCAATTCCACAGCGAGATTTGACCTCTGAAGAAAATATTTGAAATGAAAAAATATACTGAAGGATGTCCCTGACCCAGATGAATCTTTTCTGCGAAGTATTTATAAGTTAGCTTGCAAACGACTTTCTTCTCTCTCGTTAGTTTACAAACAAGTATTTTCCTCTTCATTTTGCTGTAAGTTGTATAAACTTCCATAAAAAGCAGGCTAGTTTTCCAGGCCCAAATAGGGAAAGTTTGACAACCCTTTTTTAAGTAAAAAGATAGAAAATATATTTTTTTGAATCCTTTTTAATCTTCAGGATTGAAATAGAAAGGAAAAATGAATCCAAATGTATCCATCCCTATTCATGCCAATCTACTTCAATCTCTTTTAATCTACAATAAGCTCTTTCCCTTTGAATCTCAATATCTCAATATATTTTGAATCTTTCTGTATCCGTCGTCTCTTTTCGCAATTTGAATTTCTTTTAAAATCTGAAATCATGAAACTTATATATATTTTAATTATGAATAAGGAATACTTATAAGATAGAGAAGAGCTGATGAAAAGATTCGCTTTAAATAAAAAGATTAAAGATAGGTTAGTGATTATACTGAGAAAGAGATTGAAAGGGATAGAGATGGATAGATGAGAAATAAATGAGATTGAAGATATAAGTTATAGATTTAACAAAGAGATTAAAAAATATAGTTAGATAAACAAGGGATAGATTGGAATAGAGCTTTTTTGGATGAGTGATACTGGTTTTTACAACACAACTTAAAATATTATTAAGCATTTTCAAAGTTTTAAAATTAATAAGTTTTAAACTAAGGATAGAAAAAGATTGAAAATGGGAGATAGAAGGATATTTTTGGATAGAAATTTTTTGGGATGAATAGAAAAAGATAGGAAAAGATAGAGCCTAATGAAAACGATGGATGCACACAAAGATAGAAAAAGATAGCGTTTGATGGATGCAAAGTGTACAATTAGGAGGGATAGAAAATCTCTATCCTTTTCTATCCTTTTCTATCCTTTTACTTCCAACAGGGAACCTCAGGAAATAAAAAGGCGGGAAATTCAAATTTGAAAGATTGACATGATATATTTCTAACTCCTTTGAAAGAGAATCTCATTTGTACCTGAAAATCAGTTGAAAAATTATTGCAAAGAGGTTTTGCGAGGATCTGTACAACAGTATGTATGGCGTTAAGTGAAGAGGTATCAAAGGCACGATTCGAGACGAGTAAAAATAGACTCGAAACACGGAGCACCCTTTCGCCGATGGCCGAGCCAAGTACGTAAGTGGTCTTTGCGTCGAGTGGTTGACCAGCTGGTTGTAAGTGCATGGTACTATGATTCGTCGACAGGAGAAACAGGAGGATCGAGTGAATAGAACTACAGGCTGCACGATTCACTTCAAATATGTATCCACTCTACTACCTTTATAAATAAGGCTCCCTCTACAAGCCCTAAAGTCCTAGAACTCTAAATTGTCCAGAACATTATAAAGCGTCCTTTAATTCTCCATTGATGTATTTTTTACATTTATTATGGGCAGCCCTGATTTATTGCTTAATCGTCGGTTATTAAACCGACGTTTATTTCTTACGGCAGCTGTTGTATGTAGTTTACCGTTTGAAAAAGAAGTTATTCCTAAAACGAACGAAACAGTTTTAAGACTGGAAATTCTGTACTTAAAGCAAACTTTATGCCTTCCTAGTGGCAAATAAATTGTGCTCAGTCATTTGTATTGTTACAGAGATTCTATATTTTAAGTTTTTATTCTCTAACTGAATTGTAAAAACTTTGATTTGATTAGATTGGATTTGTGAATTTAGATTGTGGTAGTGATCCTCAGCAAGGACAGAGTGAAGCCAAAGAAGTAACACCCATGCAAAATCGAGTTCTGATTCTTGGAGGCTTCGAAGTTGAAGTTCTACTCCGACTTCGGTTATGTCTCTACTTTCACTCAGATCTCGGGACTCGACAATATCTCTTCTCCTTCTCCAGTTTCTCTCGTCCTGCTCCTGGCTCTTTTCATACGGTACCGAGTGTGCGAAGATCACTGTAATAATATTCCCTTGAGCCTCTCTGAATCCCAAGATCCGGCCCGCCTCGTGTAACATGGACATGTCGGGGTGTATCGAATCGATTCAAAGTAATTACACCGCAGACGGCAATTGTCAATTATTTTTCGCGGTAGCAATATCGTCGATTTCTGAGCCGATTTCGCCTTATGGCGCCCGTTAAAAAGAGCTTTGCACGTAATTGCGAAAATCGTTCGCTAATCTTTACCTCCCATAAAAAAAATTATTGTTAAATAACTGCTCTTCGAAAATGACTTGTTAAAGTTTTTTTTCTCAGGATATCCCAATTGTCTTCATGTAAGCCATTGGTAACTTTATGGAAGATCGGTGATTGAAGAGTTTCAGAGATAGGATCTACCTTTTCTATTGAGAAAGTGGCGAATTATTTTGAATGTTAAAGATTAAATACAGGATTAAATTTTAAATTCAAAGTGCAAGAGGCTGAGCAGACTGTGGAACAGGTAATATAAAAGGTAATATAAATAAACAGGTAGAGGTGCAGGCTTAGGTGCAGGTTTTGTACCTATATAGGCATGAGGCCAGTCTTTCGAGTCGGGGGGTCGAAAAATTTATCGAGGCGGGTTGGACGCCCCTGGAAAAATATGGGCAATTAAAACAAGTGGCAGTAAACTCCTCGTTTAATTCTTAGGACATGTTCGATTTACAAGGAAGTGCAAAACCAAAAGAAATGATTTTATCGTACATTCAACTTTGTATCACTTATGTTTTATCTCATCTGAAAAAATTGATTCATCCTCTTTGAAAACGTTGTATAAAAATGTAAGTAATCAGAGATCGTTCCCCCCCCCCCACGGTTCCCCCCTAATTACTAGAACGAATGACGTAATTAAAGAAGTAGAAGATGGTATCTGGTAAAAGGTTGGCTTAGGTTTGGTACTTTTTGACACGGATCGACGACCGGTGTTCTCTACTATTTTGACGGCCTCTGTCTCGTAAAACCGGTTAGTGTGATAAACGAGCGTCACAATGGAGAAGTCCAAACCAACCTTTTGAGGGGAAAAGCAACGTGTGATAATAATTTCGATGTGGGATGAATTTATCGCACAAGAATAACGCAAAACCAACTGTTCGGAATAGACCGAACTTAATTCTTCAATTTTTCTTATATTCCGTCATTTTGATAATTTATTCAGATATTCTAATTTCTCATATTATTTCTCTCACGTATGATTCATCTTTATAATACTCTATTGTATCTCTATTGTATTTAGCTTGT